>CAJFCJ010000063.1:0-63019 GCA_904063045.1 Dimorphilus gyrociliatus
TAATTGTTTTTCATTTAAAGGAGCATTATGCTGATTAGTATCTTTATAAATTTCACTCAGAATGTTACATAAGCCTTGAGGGTTAATCTTTTTCATTAATCCTATTTTATGTAAGAATTGTTGATGTTCAAATAAGTATTCAGGTCTCTTATAGAAATATCCAGGAATATCGTATAATATACTTTGATCTTCGTGCAAACTCTGTATTTTGACCATATCAACTAATTTACTATAATCATCGTTGAAAATTGGTACTTGTAGAATATTTATAACATTTTCTATTGTTCCTTAGTCTTAGCTAAATATTTTAAAATATATTTGTATATTTCAATGCTTGTCTTTACTTTATTACAATTGTTTTCTATTTCTATTTCTTTCCTTAAAATTTCATTTAAACTTTGCAGGTTTGATTGAAAATCTGCAATAGAAACTTTATGTTTAACACGAAATTTTTCAAGAATTGAAAAATTAGTTAAAGGAAGTATGGTGATTTGGGGAAGCATATGAAAAGCTATCCAAAACAATGCATATTTCTCCTCATGACAATTTAAATATGAATTTTTGATTGGAATTAAACATTCCGCTGATTTGCTCAAGTCTTTATATTCATTTTTAACTTCACAAGGATAAATAAAGGGATAATTAATAATTTTTTCCAACTGATCATCAGTCCATTCAGATAAATCATTGTCAAAAAGATATTGAAGTATCTGCACATCATATCCTTCTTTTGGATGTTTTGCAGCTATTTGACAGAATTTCAAGCAAATTTCAGCTGTGATAATCTCATTCATTCCTAAAGCAATCAAAAGATTCTCTATATCAAAATAAGAATCACAATAAATATAAAACTTTGGTTGTGGTTTTTGTAATATAAAGTTTTTATAAATTGGAATTCTTTTAAAATCAAACATCTTTTCAAAATTACTAAAATTCATACTAAACGTATCCGATGGTTTTCTATATTCTCCATCTAAACATTGAACAAATTCAATGGATTCTAGAGTGTTTAGTGTCATACTTATGTTTTTCTTCTTCAGTTCCGGTTCCAGACAGTCTGATAATTTTTCTAGGTATTGAACTTGCTGTTCTGTTGTAAAATTCTTGAAATGTTTTAAAATATATTTTTCAAAGAAGTAGACTTGTGAAACAAGCTTGGCTTCATCTTGAAGTAAAAATTTTCCAATATAAGAATCCTGTATATTTTATAGTCTAGAATTTCAATATTATCATTAGATTTCCACAAATTTATCATTTTAAAGTCAGAACTCAAACTATTGTCCAAGAAATAATAATCTGATTATTTAAAGATATAAATTGTTATCAATTGTTTTAAAAATTGGTAAATGAAGTAGCTTTTTATTACAATTCTCTTCTTCAAGTTTTAAAAGCCCAACAAATATATTATTAAATGTTTTTTTTCCAACTTTTCATAATTTAGTTTTGGTAAAATATTTCCATCATATAATGTTAAACACAATATAAAATCAGAAGTTTATGATAACTGGAAAAAAATGAAATTTGAAAATTTTGTAAAAGTTTCACTAAAATCTCATTGTTGATTGGTTGAAAAATATTTAAATTTTAATTATTTCATAATTTTCAACACAAATTGCATCTACCATACTTTATGCCAATAATGTAACTTTGTCTGCCATTCACAAGGTAGTGTACAACTTTGGTTATATTTTACATGCTTGAACTCTATTATTTTATGCAACATATACATGTACATCTTAAAACCTACGCAAGAAAATGCTATAACATTGCCAAACATAAGTCTGATTAGTCAGCTTGAAGGTTCATCTTTAATTACCAATAAAGGTTTGGCCAAGTTATAATTTAATTAACTGCCTAGGGTGTGGCCAAGTTATATTCAATTAACCTTCCTAAATGTTGAACCTTGTAACATCCTGTACTAAAGATAAATATGAACTACACATTTCGGCAACTGTAAAGTGATGATTGGATGTCAGAGACAAACCTCAAAGTATATAAATCCTCATTATTCTCATTTGGCATGCAGCTTCCATCTGGACCCAAGGACCTGGAAAATCATCTGGAAACAACCTCCACTGGAACCATCCATCTACTCCTCAACATTGGAAGACAGTTTGGTAATTTGGCAACCTGCTATTACAAACTATCTACTCTGCTATTGAACTCTCATATTGTTACTTGCTTAAGTATTATTATTGCGAATAAACCATTTTAATTTAAACATTTGTTTAAAGGTTCGAGTAGAACCAGTATTGTTATAACTTGCAAACGCATAGATTTTGCCAGCAAGAGCAGTACAAATTTGGCGCAGTCGACAGGATATTCTTTTGGTTTATTCAAAAGTTTTGAGAAAGTAAATATGGCAGAAGAAGGAAATGGAAACGCCACTGGGGCAGTTACAGACTCTAACCCTTCAACCCCAGCAACTCCAACAATTACAATTCAGCCAGCAGGAATGTCAGAAAGGCAACAAAGACTAATTGAAGACTATGATAGATTGGTGAGTGAAATGAAAAGAAATCGAATCACAATTCCAACAGATCATGGAGATGGAACACATCACCCAGCACAGAACCCAAATGTTGATATCACAACAGTAATTCAAGCATTAAGGGCTGCTTGGGACCGCCCTCAAAGAACTATTCTCAAGTTGTATGATGGAAGCAAGGAGTGTTCAAAATTCAAAGAAGACTTTAATCAGGCATGTTATGCTTATGGTTGGATAGGAGAAGATGTTGTGAAAGCAAATCTTTTAGATTATTTAACTGGTCCTGCAAAGGATTTGGTGTTGGCTCTGGATGGAGAGCCTACTGTGGAGGAAATATGGAAAGCCCTCCATGACGAATTTGATCTAGATCCTTTGGAGTATCAGGAGAAATTGCTTAACTTAAAGCAAATGAATGGCGAAAGTGTGGTTCAGTTTGTTAATAGAGCAAAGAAATTGATAAAGAGGTTTTCTCCACCTAGACCAATGGAACCACAATTGCTTGCAACTATGAAAGAAATAAAACTGATGGAAGTTTTACAAAGAGGATTACAACAGGATATTCTACATTTAGTGTACACCTTACATCCTAAATGTCAAACATTGGCAGAACTATATGAGGCTGCTAAGCAAGCAGAAACTTCATTAAAACTAACTCAAAGAAAACCGATCACAATGGTGTCAAAATTGGAAACTCAACAAAGAAAAGAGACCAAAAAGACCCAGGTAATCAGAAAAGATGCTTCTACAGAAACCCCAAATTTCTGGAATAGAAAGCATGTACCTGACAACAAAAATGCTACTAAAGAAAAGTTTTCAAGCCAAAAAGTCCAAAAGTATGCACCAACTACAACAAATAGGTATTATAAGAAAAATCAACCAGCAAAGACAATACTGAAAGAGGAACCTAAGCTACAAAAATTAGAAACATTAGACAATGAAAGCATGTCAGAAAACGACGAAGTTCAAGATATTCTCTGTTTTTCAGATAGTGACGAATCCACTTGTCAGCTGTTACAAAGCAAACAATCTGAGCGAAATGCTTCAACATTTATTGGACAATTTGAAACTAATACAGGTTTTAAGTTTGATGCCTTGATAGACTCTGGTAGTGACAGATCTTTCATTTCAAAAAAGGTATTAAGACAAGTTCAAGGAAAAGCATCCTTCCCAGAACAAACTGTGAAAAATGCTAGAGATGCTTCAGGAAATAGCATCGAGATATGTGGAGAAATCATTCTCAGACTTTATTTTAATGAAAAGATTATTAAACAACGCTTTCTGATCAACAAAATCATTACACAACAATGTATTATTGGGTGTGACTTTCTACAACAAAATGGAGCTACCCTTGACTTTGGCAAGAGACAGATTATACTCCAGCCAGGTACAGAAAAGAATTACCCTGTTGGAACACAACACTTATCTTTCAAAGGGTTTTACCCAGTTCCTCTTATTATGAAAAAGAATGAGAGTCAAATACATACCCTTCAGACAACAATTGAACAAGAAAATCCCGAGATGAAGAACAAAGTTACCCAAATTCTGGCAAAATATAAAGAAACTATTGCAGAAGACAGATTTGATATTGGCAATCCAGAGGTACCACCCTTGGAAATAACTCTTGAACCAGGTTCAACACCATATAGACAAAGGCCATATAGAATGCCTCCTCAAAAACAAGAAGAATGTAAGCAACAGATAGCTGAATTGGTAAAAAGCAAAGTTATTCAACCAAGCAAGAGCAATTGGGCTTCACCAATTGTTTTCGTAAGAAAGAAGGAAGGTAGTCTACGAATGTGTGTAGATTATAGAAAACTAAACAAAATGACAGTTAAAAACAAGTATCCACTGCCAAATCAAGATGATCTTTTTGACCATTTGGGAGGAGGAAATAAATTCTTTTCTACAATGGATTTGACAAGTGCATACCACCACATTAACATCAAGAAAGAAGATAGGTCTAAAACAGCATTTATTACACCTTTTGGCTTGTTTGAATTTATTAAGATGCCTTTTGGATTAACCAATGCCCCTCCTCATTTTAGTTATGTAATGAATTCATTTGTGCTAAAGGATGTAAAGCATTTGTGCCTAAACTACCTTGATGACATAATAATATTTACCAAGTCGCTGGACCAACATTGGGAAGCATTGGAGACCATTCTTCAACAGATTCAAAAGTACAATTTTAAGATTAAACTAAGTAAATGTGTGTTTTTGAAAGAACAAGTTCAATTCTTGGGACACATTGTATCAGAAAAGGGGATTGAAACAGATAAGTCCAAGACAGATAAATTATATAATTTACAGCCACCAGTGTTTGCAAATTCACTACTAAGCTTTGTTGCATTTTGTGGCTATTACAGAAAATTTATACAAGATTTTGCAAGAGTAGCTAAACCTCTGTATATGTTAATGAAACTACATGGGAAAAAGGATAAATTGCAATGGACTGAGGAAGCCAAGCAATCATTTTTCAAGTTGAGAGATGCAGTAGTTAACCCTCCTGTATTACAACTACCTGATTTTGCTAAAGATTTTCACTTAACAACAGATGCATCGAATGTAGCTGTAGGAGGAGTTCTTGAACAAGTTTATGTAGATGAGAATGGGAAGAAAACAATGAAACCCATTGCCTACGCTTCAAAACAATTCAACAATAATCAAATGAAATATGCAGCCTATCAAAAGGAAGCATTTGGGGTTTACTGGGTTGTAAAGAAATTTTTACATTACCTTCAAGACAAGCCATTCTTTTTATATACTGACCATCAGAGTCTAGTACAAACATTTAAGCAAAACAAATTGAATGTCAGCACAGCAAAATGGGTCATGGCTTTAATGGATTTAAAATTTACAATTAACTATGTGACAGGACGAAAAAATAGAGCAGATGCATTAACAAGATTAGAAGAATATACACCCCCAAGGAAAGTAACATTTGAAGAGCTAATTCATGGAAAGATCAAAAAGGAGAATTCTCCCTCTATTTCAGTTAAAATGGAACAGTATGAACATACACCAGAGTTAACTTTTGTAGCTACCAGTGATAACAGTGAAGAGAAAATTGATTTGTCTTCTGTTGACTTACAGTCAGAGCAAGAAAAAGATGTGAATTTAAAATCAATTAAAGAATATTTAACATTGGATGGTCAGCTACCTATTCCTTATTTTGGAACTTTTACACCTTTCATAATGGAGATGTTTGTTCACAAGGAAATGATCTGGATTATCCTTGAAGAAAGAAACATTCTGGTTTTACCTGACCATTTGATGCTAACTCTGCTCCCTAAATTCCATAAAAATAAAATTCACAATCACCATGGACCCAGAATGACATTACAAATAATTACAAAGACCTTTTGGCACCCAAAATTAAAGATTATGATTGAGAATTCAATAAAGGATTGCACTTTGTGTGAACAAATGAATGGTAGGAGTAGAGTATACCCTTTGGTAGAAACCTTTCACCCTGCATCACCAATGGAGTTGGTAGCCATGGATATAATGGGACCCTTACCCATGGTTAAGTCATACAGATTCATACTTGTGATAGTGGATCATTTCAGTAGATACACAGTTTTATATGCACTCAAACAGCAAACCAGTAAAGAAATTGCAAACCTTCTTTTCAACAGATTTTTTCCCATTTTTGGAATTCCAAAACAAATGTTGACAGATCAAGGAAGAAACTTTGTTGGTAAAGCTTTTAAAGAGTTTATGAAGGTATTAGGTATTGAGAAAATCCAAACAACAGCTTATAGAAGCCAGAGCAATGGACTAGTTGAACGAAGAAATAGAGAAGTGAGGAAGGAAATCAATAAATTAGTGGTGGAAGAAAATCAGCATAACTGGGTTGCAAACCTACCCTTGATTCAAGCATTTTTGAATCAATCACCTGTAGGAAGTACAAGACTACCACCCCAGGAACTTCTTTTTGGCACCAGCACAAGAACACTGATTGATGTAACAATGCATACTACCTCTCCTGAAACAAATGTACTATTTGTATTCAATCACCAGCAGCAATTAGTACAGTTAAGAGCTACAGCCTTCTGTAAATCCATCATGGCAAAAGAACAATATAGGGAAAGAAAGAATAGAAATCTCAATCTTCCAAAATATTTTGAGGTTGATGATGAAGTATTCTTAAGAAATGATGCTGCAAGAATTGCAATAACAAAAATCCCTTCTTTAAAATGGTTAGGCCCATACCGAATAACAAAAGTCAATCATCAAAAGTGGATATATGAAATACAAATGGATGATAATACATGCAAGTTGGTACATGGTAGCAGATTAAGACTAGCCAATGAATCTAATAAGTTGGAAACAGGGAAAGAAGCAACAACAATCTTTCACCTTGTGGAGAAGGAAATAACACACCTCCAATATCTTTCTCAGGTAGAAGGAAGAAATGACTTCCAATTCCGTTTGAAGAATCAAAAAGGCCAAGAAGTCATTGCCTGTGTGACACAGGAGCATTGAGATCCTTTATTACTGAAAAAGAAATCAAGTTAATGGATGTTACAATTATGGATAAAGAAACAATTGGCTTACCAATTATAACTTCAGCTGATGGGAAAGCTTTAAAGCAAAAAGGAAGCGTAAAGCTGAATATCCAATTTGCTGGAGAAAGTATGGAACAAGAATTTATAGTTATGGAAAATCTAGACATAGCAATAATACTTGGTTGTGATTTCCTACAAACTGTGGGAGCAAACCTCAATTTTGAAGCTAAACAGTGTTCTCTCAAATTTGATAGAAGGAAAGGGAACCTGGCTGAAAGAATAAGGCAACCTCAACTAAACAAAGTCACTATAGCCATGATGGGACAGCATGACTCTTCATCAGAAAGTTCAGATAGTGATGACTCAGAGATGGAAGTTACTAATTCTGATACTGGTTATGACACAAGCAATACTTTCAAAACAGACAGTAATTACAGTCTCAATGAACCTTCAAGCTCATCTGAAAGTGATGACACAGAAACAAATAATGAACTGGATCAAAATACAGATTCAGAGGCAAACATTATCTCTGATAGAGAAGATGAAATATCTAGTTCAGACGATGAGTCAATAATTATTGAAAGCGAAATTATTGATATAACCCATTCGGATAATGAGTCAATAATTATTGAAGGTGAAATTATTGACATAACCCATTCAGATAATGAGTCCCTCATAGTGGTAGATTCATCCCAAGATGAGAAAGAAAATACAAGTGACACAGACAATGAGTCAGTCATATTTTTAGATGAGACTAAAATCATCTCTGAACAATTAGATTCCCAACAAGAAGTGGAACCACAATATATAGAGTTAGAAGATGGAATAACTATCAGAGTGGAACAACAACACAAAATTTTCAACCATTCAACTATAGCCAACACAGGAAGAGCTAACATGAAACAGATGTTGTGGCTTCCACTAGTGATGACTGTAATGGTGATCTGTGGCTGCATCCACTCAATAACAGTCCCAAAACCATCCTACCAAGGTGCCCATGTTACAAGTGCAAACATTACCTTAACATTTAAACCACCGTTATACTTTTGTTCTAACCAACTACCAAGCCAGGCATTTGATCTAGCAGATGAGCCAACTTGTAATATAGAATCACAAGAAACCAAGACAATTACAGCTGATATCTATGAATTGAACTTGGAAGAAATTGAAACAAGAGCAGTAAAATGTCAAGTGTATCTAAGAACTAATTTTTACACTTACTATTTCTTTGGAGCAAAGAAGAGGAGGATTGTTAACTCAGTTATCAAAGTAACTCATGATCAATGCAGACAGATGATAAAAGACAAACGATCTTTTCAAGGAAAACCTTTAATGGTGAAAAGAAACACTTGGATCCACCAAGATCAGTTTCCTGCTGCCTACACATGGCCAACAACGACCAAGGTGCTGGAATACACCACAATTATCCAGTTTGGCAAAGCATATTGGCAACCTCCTAATATGAAAATTACAACTAATCTGGACTACCTGGAAGATTGTTTACCAGGGCAGTCCTATTGTGAAACAGAAGAGGCAATTATTGTCTTTAGGAACCTCAAGAATAATTACACACTTGGGCAACAATCACCATGGATAAAAATTAGCAACAGAATTAGTTGTATCAAATTTGCTGGTCACTATTCTTGTCCAGGGTATTCTATTCTGGACATCCCTTATCAAGATAAGTTTATTGATGGAATTGGTGGTCCTGGAACAAAAGTACTAGTACCACTGGAGGAACAGAGTTTAATACAGGAAACAAGCAAGGAACACCTATACAATTTGCTACAATATCAGAAGATTGGCAAAAATGAAGAAAAACGACTATTAAACTATCCCAATAAAGTTAAAGAACAAATTATACTATACAAGCGAAACAACCCCTTACCAAGTCTTAACCAATGGTACAGAGAAACAAACACAAAGTATAAACTAATGAGAAATAAAGGCACACTCAAGGAAGTTGTGATATATCATCTACAACAACCCATTAGTCCATCTTACTGGGAGCTGGATAACTATTATATCCAAGAAATGCTGCAAGCAGTCAATTGGACAAGGGCAACAAGACAATCTGTCACGATTTCAAAATATGTATACAGTGAGAAAAGAATCAAAAAGAAGGTATTACCAACATTGGGCATATGGTATAAAGGACCACCAGCCAGAGAATTCAAGATTACCTATGAAGGAATTTATTTTACTCTACACATGAGAATGGCTAAAAAGCAGATGAAGAAGGAAGCAAAACTGAAACATAAGATAAGTAAAAACCCATACCACAAATTCCCATTGGAAATGAGAGAAGCTGCCCAAACATCTACCTTACTACATGGTATTGATTCAAATTTTAAGAATTTAAAAAAGTTTACCCAACAGCTGTCAAGTCTTCTCTGCAATCAATTTGTTCAAAGAAGCAGAATGATGGCATTACTAGCAAATTTGGATCCTCAATTGACCACAGTGTTAACAAATGAGTTGGGAATGCACAGTAGTCAGATGGGAGAATTAGCTATAATTAAACAATGTTCACCAATAGCCTCAACAGAAGTAGTTTGTGACTTAAGCATGATAAAAAAGAATAACAAATGTTCTCAATTTTTACTTGTCACCATGAACAACCTGCTTTTCCAAGTAGAACCAGTTACTCATGTTTTACAGCAAGTCAATCCTGAAGAGATTACCTATAATGAGTGTAAGTCTAACAAGTTATTCTACAAAACAACTCACAACCCATTAAATCCTATAAGAAACCAACCAATGAAAGACAAAACGTATGTGTATTATTCAGAAAGAGGATGCAGATTTCACACTGTGTCTGCAAAATCCATGCAGTTACATATCCACAATCACCTTTCTGAACCAAAAATTGAAATTGCCAGATTAGCTGATCTACTCCACCATGGGGTAAAGAAGGATATTGCATACCAGCACTCAAAAATTAAGCAAGTTATCAGTTCACTGGAACAGAAGCAGGCAAGGTATGATAACATGGTCACTGTTGCAGAGAAAAATGGCATTGTACCCAATTTATCTGGAATTAAAAAGTTTTTCCATAGTTGGTACTATAAACCTGGGAAAACACTTTATGTTATCATACGAAATATTTGTTTGAGTATTGTAGTGTCAATGGTATGTATCATCATTTTCAACTATATTATTGGAAGAAGAAAACAAAGAGAAGAAATTGCTACCCCAAGTGAGAGCACAGATAACTCTCCTGAAAACCCAAAACTAATGAAACAAAGTTGTAGCTTTAGTCAACATCAAACTAATGAAGAAGAACAACCACCTGTAATTCTCATTAAATCAAGATGAAGGGACTCATCTTCACAAAGAAGGGGGAAGTTGTACAACTTTGGTTATATTTTACATGCTTGAACTCTATTATTTTATGCAACATATACATGTACATCTTAAAACCTACGCAAGAAAATGCTATAACATTGGCCAAACATAAGTCTGATTAGTCAGCTTGAAGGTTCATCTTTAATTACCAATAAAGGTTTGGCCAAGTTATAATTTAATTAACTTGCCTAGGGTGTGGCCAAGTTATAATTCAATTAACCTTCCTAAATGTTGAACCTTGTAACATCCTGTTACTAAAGATAAATATGAACTACACATTTCGGCAACTGTAAAGTGATGATTGGATGTCAGAGACAAACCTCAAAGTATATAAATCCTCATTATTCTCATTTGGCATGCAGCTTCCATCTGGACCCAAGGACCTGGGAAAATCATCTGGAAACAACCTCCACTGGAACCTTCCATCTACTCCTCAACATTGGAAGACAGTTTGGTAATTTGGCAACCTGCTATTACAAACTATCTACTCTGCTATTGAACTCTCATATTGTTACTTGCTTAAGTATTATTATTGCGAATAAACCATTTTAATTTAAACATTTGTTTAAAGGTTCGAGTAGAACCAGTATTGTTATAACTTGCAAACGCATAGATTTTGCCAGCAAGAGCAGTACAGTAGGAGTGAATAATTTGAAAATTTATGTAAAATATCCTTTAATACATTAGTTAATCCTTCTGAATCTTCATGATAAATATATCTGTAGCTGTTCACCCATTTCCAGAAATTGGTAATATAATCTTCGTATTTTTTATGATATTCTAAAATCTGTGTTGATTTTTTAAGCTCTTCCAAAATATTAAACTCTATATGTTCAGCCAACAACTCTACAGTATCTTCTTCTACTATTCCTGTCTCTATAAGTTTAGAAACCAACCCAGTATTAAGGATATTCTTGTTTACAACGTTCCGTTTCATATTTTGAAACAGGAGAGGGTATTCTGTTGCTATTATCAAATCATCAGAATCAAAAACATTTAATACATTCTCTTCATTTAAAAACAGAGGCAATCCCTGTGGATCATTTTCCATCTCAAAGTCAAACTTTTCAGGAATAAATTCAATAAATTTTAGGAACCGTTCTAAATTCCTAAATGGTGTCTTGTTGATATGACGAGGAACTTTGCCAATGCAATGATATTTAGATAATAAAAATTTGACAGTTTCCATTGGATTTACATCATAAATATTCATATCACCTTTTTTAAATATTTGTTTTAACTGTGAAGGTACTTGTGTTACTTTCATACCAATATCTTTTAATATATCAACAATATCATTTGAATATAGGCTTTTAAAATATAAAAGATATTTATCATTATGTTCGTTGTAAGACAACCATTCAATTGATGAATTTGAAGATTTAAAAGCAAATATTTTACTCTGTCTTAAATTATTCATTAGGCCTTTGCATAAACCATTTAATAAAGGATTTTTCTCTCTTAATAATGGGAAAAAGTTATAAAAATCATAGAAAGTCAACTCTCTCTTCACAACTAACATTTGTAGTTGTTCAATAATTCTAGCATAACAATAGCCTATTAGTTCAGTGAAAATGTACAAATTCCATTTCTCTTCAATTGCAATATCTTCTGTGTTATCTGAATCAAAATTTTGTCGAATACCTCTTCGATTTTCGTGATCTAAATAAAAACGTCCATTTATATGAATAGGCATATAACTTTCAATTGGTAAAGGTAGATGACAGAATATCTTTTTCTTTATTTCAATTCCTTTTTCCAATTTGATTGGAAGAGCAACACCAGCTTCAGGATTATACTTTTTATCATTAAAATCATTTGGTAAATTATCCTTTTCTCTAAATCCATATGAACGATAAATTAACCATTTTTGATCTTCTTCTAAATCATTTATATTGAGATAATAACATAAAGAAATTGGGTTGTAATGATGCTTATTATACATTTCTTGAGTGAAACTAGTTTGCTGGTAATTCTCACTAAACATTTCCTTTGAAGTTGATATACAAGATAATATCTTGTATGAATTATGAGTTTTCTTTTTAAATTCAATCTTTTGAATACTATTCAAGAAAAAGAAACATTCTTTTGCGGTTTTACAAAAGTGCTCTTTTAACATTTCTTCTGCTTTGTCAAAGAGCAATGGTTTATCAGATAGTTTTGACTTTGTAGCCATACTACTATCTCTTAGTGGAAACCTGAATAAGACTCCATTTTTTAGATCAAATCCTTTGGGTATTGTCTGTAAAACATCTGAATATAATTTCATACTTTCTAAAGGTATCATTCGGCCTGGCTTAAAAAAATTTTCAGAGTTTGGAAAGTATGAACGATGAGGATCAAATACGCAAAAAACTAGACCTTTTTTCTCATGATTAGCAACAATTATAGGTACATCAGTTAAATGATATACACAATTAAAACCAACACCAAATTCTCCAACTTTAGTCACATCTGCTTTTTTACTTCCTTCACCTAACTTTTGAATTCCTTTGAAATCTTCATTCTGAAATTTTCCATTGTTATAAACCAGTAATGCTGGACACTTTTGTAAAGGTTTCCAAGAATCTCCAAATATTTTCTCATCTCCATATTCATTATCATCAAGAATAAATTGAATTTCAGTAGCACCAGCATCATCAGCATTCTGAATAATCTCCTTAATAATTGTTCCATCATTTGGATAGGCTCGAAGAAGAGTTTTAATACGACAGATTAAATCCTCTGATTGACCAAATTCTTCTCCAATTCCAATAGATTTTGCTTGAATGTACTTATCCTGATTATTTTGAATTCCTAGCCTCATAGCTAGATCAATACTAATTTTCTCATGGCAAATATTTAGGTCACTTTTATCAATCCAATCAACATTGCAAAAACATAAATCTCTATGGCTCAACCAAACATTTTTTGTATTAGGAATGAACAGATGATTGTTATTATCCTTTAGATAGAGTTGTAACATTTCATGACAATCCATTAAGTGATAAAGGATTAAAACTGTCATATTAACTTCATTATCACAATTTGAGGTACTATTCTCATCAGTTTTCTCCTTGATTTTACTTAGAATTTGAATGAAATCATCAAATGTAGGTACTCTTTTTACATGGAGAATATCTAAGAAATCAGTAGTAAAGACGTCTTCCACACATCTAAACATAAATGGTTCAAGCCTAGTAGTAATATTGGCCTGGTAGCATATTGAATGATCTGTTTCAAATTTATAACTGTCCATACTGTGAACAAGAAGTGGGAAAGCTGTTGGATTAAAGTCTCTCCAACTCAAAAAAGTAATAATCTTTTTGTATACTAGCTTTACTTGTTCAGAAAAATTATATTTTGAAGAATCTTGACATTATCCAACACTTCTTCAGTAGTTGGCTCTTTAATATTGAAAACTTTCCATATGATTGATAATGATTTCCTTAAGTTATTAACAGATGGTTTTACAAAGGCTACCAATCGAAAATCACATTTTCTAGTTGCCTTAGGAGAATATAAATAAGTGACACCATCATCATGCCAGTCTAATATCCAATTTTCTGGTTTTACTTTTATTGGTATGAATGAAATATTGCTTAGATTTTCAAGTTGTTCATCCAACATATTTGTCCCCGAGGCAGTCATTTCTTCAATAACTGAACATATCAAATGTCCTCTATCAATAAAGTTCTTATCTTTTCTATGCTTTTCAAGTACCTTGCACCTTTCAATAATCTGTTGTACAGTCAATTGAGAAGATATCATCCCAATGGAAGAAAGTTCATTTTTCAAACTCTCAATATCTTCTTTGTTCCATTCACAAAATCGATTCTCTTCAAAATCGAAGAGAGATGATAATTTAGAATTTTCAAAAACAACTTCTCCAGGTAATTTTAAAACGCCATTTGGTTTTGTTCTAATACACTTTGCTTGTTTCAATATATGATTTATCTTTGAATGGAAAAGTTTAAGTCCATTTCTAATGATTAAATCAAAATGTTGGCAATTAATCGAATCGCTCCTCGCAACAATATTTGAATAAAATGTTTCAGTATCAATTATTCTTTTCCTAAAAAAATCTTTCTCGCATTCTTCAATAGTATTTCGTAAATTTGAAGGTATTTTAGGAAATGGCAATTGAAAAAGATCAAATGCAATAGAATGTATATCAATATTTTCAAATTGTTCCATTTTATAAAGTTCCTCGCTTAAGAATAGTATATTGTTTGACTCAAACCATTTCATCTGATACATAAACCAATGATTAGAAGATTTAATCATTTCTCTATAAAAATTTTTTATGAGCTTTTCAATGAATTGATCAGTAGAACTATTTAATGTTGGGAATAGACTGTACCAGTAACATTCATCATTCCCAATGATTGTTCTCAGTGCAAAAAAGGTATCTATAAGAGCTGATGTAATTACTCTTTCAAAGAGTAAACTGTTCCATTCGTGTTCAAGTAAATGTTTATCTCCTTTACTATCTCTAATAATGTTTCTTCGGTCATGAGATACTGCAAATGACCCATTCAAATGAAAAGGAAGATGCGAAGAAATTGGAAGTGGAAGGAAACAAAATAAAGAATTATTGCGCGAAATATTCTTTGTTAAACTCATTGCAACTCCTCCAATAGCTATATTTCCTCTTTTCTCCAATTCTTGTAACATATTTGTAATTTTTACTTGTCCAATAAGCCAAAGATACGATTGATTGATCTCGGAGCCATCATTCAAATATTGAAAAGCTGAACCCACCTTCTTATCTATTTTTATAATAACAACTGTCTGTGATTCATTGGGATCAAATAGGATACTTGTATGTTGTATTACTTTTATATATTCTTCCTGTTCCTTTAAACATTTTGGTATATTTTCAATTTGAAGAGATTTGGCATCAAGTGCATCGTGAAGTGTTTTTTTCACACTAATAATTTCCTTTTGGTCTCCTGAAGAATTTATATGAAACATTTGAAATTCGCATATACATTGAGTAAATATGAGAAGATCACTGGATAATTCAAGTACAATGTTTATTAATTCTTTTATATCTTCGGAATTGTAGGAGTTTTTAGAAATTAAAGATTTAAAAGCTTGTTCGTCACTCCTCAATTGAAGCTTGTATAGCGTTCCATCAAACCTAGATTCAGATGGTACTTTACAATTAAATATTCCTTCGAAAGGTGACAATAATCTCTTTAATGGTTTTAATTTGGATTCATTCAATTTTATTCGATAACCTCCTCTTTGTTGCTTTGAAAGGCTTCCAGAGTATTGAGCATGGGGATCAAATCTAACGTAGCTGTTACCCGATATAAATGATGGTGTTTCTGTGTAATGATATACAGAATTAAATCCAATACCAAATTTTCCAATTGTTGACTTTTTTAACTCTTTATGACCAGAATTAATAGATTTTATTGCATCAAAATCACTTTCACTGAATAATCCATCATTGTAGACCCAAATGGATGGACCAATGAAATATTTACTTTCGTCTTCAACCGATGAAGATCTTTCATCCAACAGAATTTTGACTGTTGTTGCTCTAGCATCATCAGCATTTTGTATAAGCTCTTTAATTGGACCAATTCCATCTTTGTATTCTGAAATCAATTGTTTCAATCTACGACATAAATTTTCAGATTGAGTCCAATCTTCAAATTCCAATAACGATTCATTAATGGTCCGAATATCCAGGATTTTTATTGTATCCTGGCTAAGTGTTAGTTGATTATGAATTATATAACTGAATCTATTCTCATCAAATTCAATGATATAGCAATCGTCATCTTTTCCAGTAAATCGTGAAGCAGCTGCTTGGGTACACATGCTCAGTGGTTTCATAGAAAAGGTAGATGAATTTGTTCTTTCTACTGGAATCATTATATTCTTTAATTCATGAGAATTAGCATCTTGAATAGAGTTCAAAATATCTGAACATATGCTAATACCATTTTTACAGGTTGAAGGAGGGTTTACACTAATTTCCAACAGCACCTAATTTAAGGTTGTACAAAAAAAATTTTAGACACATATTAATATGTAAAAGATGTGGAAACTTACATTTATACAATCCATGTCTTCTTTGGCTCCACATTTTGAATAGAACTCTTTAAATTCTATAAAGTTATTAGGAAGATAGAATCTATAAGGTTCTATTTGAATATTTCTATTATTAAGAATGATTTTTGAAGGATGAACAAACTCTTTTCCTGTCCAGGCACATTGTTGATTTTTGAATTCGGACACCCAATCTTCATACAAATTGATTTGATTATAAAGCATTTTAATTATTCTTTCAGCTTTTTCCATATCTTTACCACTTACTCGATGTATTTGTGACTGAATATTCCAAAATTGGTTTTTTACAATACCCTTTGACAATGTGGAATCACATTTTAACAAATGATACAGTTTGTTAGGAATAACTGGTTGTACACCTCCAACCAACAATGACAGATTGTCACTAAAAACGGAATGTCGATCGTATAAACATTTCTTTTTACCAAACCAATCAATCCCATTTGGATACACTTTAAGATGACTTTCAATATTGCTTATCCACTTCAATTCTGATTGAATTGTTATATTCTTTTCAATGATGTAATTTTGAAGAATTCTACTTAAAGCAAAGTCATTATTTCTAATAACATATTCAAAAAATTTAATCAAAATTTCTTCACTTAGAGTTGACTTTAAACCAATTTTACATAGATCATTTTCAAATTTACTTAAACTGGGATGTAAAAAATATTTGGATAATGTCATTTCCTCTCTCAGTTTATAAGGAAATGATTTATCAAAGCTGTACAGTTCATCTAATAATTTACATGTAGAATTTGCTGCTGGAAATACTCTACTGTTTCTTAAAATAGTTCCTCAATAAATTAATATGATAATTTTGAAGAGTGTATTGTATAATTTGAACAATTTCCATTGTTCCATATTTGCCAGGAATGCTGGGAAGTACCTTATTGAAAAGTAGGTCATCTATGGTTGTCTCTTCAAGCCCAAAAACATATTTAAGTCTTTCAACTTGATTACATTTTTTAATTATGTTCCCTTTGTAGGGAAAGGGGATCGAATTTATAAATTGTTCTGTTATTGTAGATGAAACATGTGACCTACTAGAGCATAAGGGAAAAATTTTTAGTTCTTTCCAATGAGTTTGAACCTTTGCAGATAATCTTTCAATACTTTTAACATTTAAATGAAGATAGTTTAATAAATCCATTGCAGTTGGATATTCCATTTGATCAAATAAATTTGATAAATGCTGACCAGTGTTTAAAAAATCACTGGAGAATAGATTTTGAAATAATTCTTCACAAACATTATTGAATATTATATGCTTGTTATTTGATTCTCTTATGGTTAAAAAAGGTGCAGATACCTTTGAAACATTTCTAACCAAAATCATACCAAATGTTTGTAAAATCTTTTTTTCGTCTTTCTTTTTTACTTGTTTGTCAAAAATTGCTGGAAGATTTTTCACTGGGAAGCTCTTATAATCTTTTCCATTTGTTGTTAGTCTTAACAGAGGCAGATGATCAAATTTTCCTGCAATGATACTAGCATTTTCATTTAATATATAGTTGATGAATATTTTAAGCCAATCAGAATTTTGAAAGTTTTCTTTAAGAGTCACTTTCTCTACATGTGATAGAAAGGTAGACAGTTCCATTACCGTTAGTTGAAACATCTGTTTTAAGGCCATTTTTTCAATTAGTCCTTTACATTTATCTGTTAAAGAATTTCTGGCAATAAAATCAATTCCCATGCCATTCAATATTACATTCAAGTTGTTTGATGGATAATAGATGTCACTACAATAACAACTACTGTCAAATGTCCTGAAAGATATCTTACATTCTGGATGTTCTATGGGAATAAGTTCCATATTTGAGACATCTAAATTTGATTCTAACAGATATTCAAGAATTCCAAGCTTTGTTTCAGTTGAAATAATAGTTTTCCAAGATTTCTTTTCCTGTAAGTAAAGAATTACATTTCTTATTTCAACTTCATGTTCGAAACAATCTGTAAAAAAAGTTTGCAATATCTGTAGAGTTTCTCTTTTAAGAACAACAAAATTTATATTTGACACTTTCAGAATTTCAATTTTGAATTTAGCGTAGTGGCCATCAACAATAAATTTAGTATCTTTTGGTTGTGTTTTTTTCAATGATCCCGATACGAATTCACAATCAAGCAGCACAGAGCTTATTTCATTTGAACATATTGACCAGAAAGGGTCATTCAAAGATTTCGGTGGAAAGAATTTAACAATTTCATCGACTGATTTAAATTTTGATAAAGAAATAAATAATTGATTGTAAACATTTGGTAATAGATTTTTAAGTATTAAAATATTCCACTGGGAATCATCATCATTCATTGTCTTTGAGAATTGTAGACCAGATCTACTATCGTTTAAAGCGAAATAACCATGAATATGAATAGGAAATTTTACATTTATACTAAATGGAAGAAAGGTGAATAATGATCCTTTATCTAAAAGTGAATTATCAAGAGGAGCAGCTAAACCCATACAAGGCTGATAGTGAAGTTTTTCTGATAGTGTTTTAATTTCACAATTATCAAAATTTTGTTGAATTACAACTAGATATTTCTCAATTTTCATTTTTTCTCCATTTCGAATGATGAAACATGGATCATAGCATATTTGAAATGATTTGGAATTTTCCAGGCCTTCTCTATAAATTGATCTTTGCTCTTCAATATTTTCAGATAACTCAATTTCTATACTACTAAGTAGTTCTGATCCAGAATCTGAAAGTTGATACAGCTTGATGGATTGAAGATGTTTAAGAAACAATAAATTATTGGATCCATCTTTGATAAACTGATCAAATAAATCATAAACATCTGAATCACAAAGAACTTGATTGCATACTTCAGATGGTTGATTTCTTAATGGTAAACGAAACATTGTAAAAGGATAATTTTGATCATATTTAATATCATAATCAGCTACTAATTTGGTAGCTTCCTCCAACTCCCTCCTCTTTTCAGGACATTTGGAAAGCATTTCTTGAAGATTATAATGATGAATTTCATTGTCAAAATGCTGGCATAAAGGATCAAGATATACAACATCTTCTCCGCTTATAATTTGTATACAGTCTGCAGATTATATATATCAATACTTTATATAAAGAGAGATTAAAAATGAGTCAAACCTGTTAAATGAAAAAGTGATTTCATTCCTAAACCAAATCTACCAACTTTATAAGCTTTTTTATCCTTATTACTAATACCAATTGATTGTATGCCTTTCCAATCTTCTTCAGTAACACAAGCATCATTAAAAGAAACAATGGAATGAAGTTGTTGAAGTGAAGCTTGTCCATCAGTTTCGTAGTTTGATTTTTGTTCAAATGTTCTACAATCAAAAATAAAGCTAACATTTTTAGCTCCAGCATCTTCAGCATTCTGAATCATTTCCTGAAATTAATAGAATACTATTTTAAGTTAAAAACGAGAGACAAAATTTATTGAAATTTACCTTTAAAATACCGCCATCATATGGATATTTTTTAAAAATTTTATGAATTTCATCAAGAATTGTTGGCCTAAGAAATTTCTTTCCAAACTTTGTTGAATCTAAATAAAATATTAATCTTTAATTACCAGTTAATGTAACAGAACCATTGAGAAAATAAAAAAAGGAAACAAACTTTTAGCCATTTTGTTTTTCTCTTTTCTCCTAAAATTTTTAAAAAAACAAATAATTATGATATCATTAATTTAGAATAAAACTAAATTTTGAGTAGTTTTACTAACCTTCTTTTAATATGGAAGTACACCTTTGATTGCTGTCAAAGTACTAAATGCTCATACCATAACCTTTTTATCTGTTTTTGAGAAAAAATAGGCCAATTCATTTTTTGAAAATTGTAAATTGGCCTATTTTTTTAATAAAAGATAATTCTGTAGATTGCATATTTATAAGTAAATACAATGTTTTTCTATTGTAAATTTGTCAGCACTAATCTACAATAGATAGGTATATTGACAGACTAATAGTACTCATAGCACTGATTGAAGTAAGCACGCTTGACCTACTTTTGTATAGGGTCATGCTTACACAATGTGAGGCCACACATAATTTATTAGTATTATTTATTTATATTTTCTTTTCGAAATTCTCTATCCATTCTTCTTTTCATAGGCAAAAAGACACCTTAAATATATAAATCAGCATTTGCATCAACCAAGGTCACCTCTAAACAGTAATAAACTATGTGACAAAATATTATATAAAATCAAATTTTCATTCAACATTTTTTAATATGATTATTAATTTTTTTTTCTGATTGTTTTGCAAATTTACTTATAGATTAAAGAAGATGTTCAAAAATATTCAAGTATTGCCTATTCACAAATAAATTGTGTTGGTGATTGGCAAATATACGTCACTTGCTAAAAGATTATAAGTAGAAAAAATAAAGTATTTTGTTCAAATTTTCTATTCTTTTATCAATAGAATTCAAAAAAGAATTAAATTATCTCAACCAGTTTCTATTAACAAAAGATACAAAAAAACATCTAAATGAATTCTACTTGCAAAGATTTTTCTTGCATCAGTTCTTTGTTCCATTGTTTATACCACTGTGGCAACATCTGTTTTGTTCAGAGAATTTGTGTGAACTAAAAGCCTTTCTATAATTCAAAGCATCTAATTCCACTAAATAAGGTCTTTCTTAGGTTTGGGTTATTAATTCCATCAAAAAGTAGTTTTTTTCTAATGTTTCACTATTCTAATTCCTTTAAAATAAGATCTATTTAAAGTCTTTATATTATAATTCCAAAGTGCACAAAGGGAGCATATATTCATAAATTTTCCAAGATTTTGCTAAATCAAACTCATCTTCAAAGGTGATATTATCAAAAATTGATTCAATGGGATACAATCAAGGCAAATTTTGCAAATACAAAATTAGTTATTGATAAAAAATATTTGTATCCAATAGGAGAAGAAGACTGAATAATCTCATAACTGAATGAGAGTTAGTTAGTCTTTCCTGTGCTGTTAATTTTATGGCAAAAATTGAACAGATGATTGGTATTTTAACACCGATTGAACTAAATAATCTAATAGAAATAGTATACAAAAATGAATTGAAAATTTCTAATATTTCACATAAACCTATATCTGAATATCAATCTACACATGACTAACAGTTCTCTAACTCTATAACATATTTCTAGAATTTGGATGACCTTTCATTCCAGACTAAGACAATAACTGAAAATTAATTTAGTCTTTTTTTGTTTCAAAAACATCTATCACGCTTTACAAACATCCTCTGTAATAGATGGATAGAGGTGTCATCTGGTGTCTATTTTATTTTTATATTACCTAGAGCATGATTTATTATTCAAATCAAGCATTCATTGATGAGAGATCGTGCGTCATCACTAAAATATGAAATTGAATTTTAGAGCAATTGTCAAGATTTACTATTAATATTTTGGGGCCTAGTTGAAAATGGCCATAACTGAAATTTTTGAAAGTTTGATTTCAGGATGGGAAATGGTTAGGAGGAGTAAGATAACTATTGATATGTACTTGGCAGAGTCCCATCTAAGGGTTAGGGTTATTATAATATTGAACTAGATACTAAGATCTAAGTTCTCATGCAAGTTGAATAACTTCCGCCAAAATTTCATGAGATTCCATGATGGTATAGAATGCAAGAGTAAGAACAATCTGTACAAGTAAGACTATCTGCAACTGATTGATGAAATTGTGTTGTTGGTTACTAAGCATAGTTGACCTACCACGGTTTCGTCTTCTCCTTTGCAAAGACTCATCAGGGTCATTTCTGAGGACAGCTGTTACTGCTACTTGTTATCAATGTAAGAGTGGTTAAATTGTATATTGAAATTTTAGTATGCTCACCACTTGCAAAAATATGAATAGAAGGTTGATGTAAGAACCAGAATACATAAACCATCACTGTTTTAACATTATTTTATCATCTAAAAAGATAATATGAATCCAAAAAAATGAGACTTCCACCTTTTTTTCTGTGTAAATCACTGTATTCTTTTTTCAAAATACTTGACATACTTCTTTTCAAAAAGCAGTTTCTCAGAGTCATTAAACCCTTTGACAGTCATATATAATAAAACTCCTGTCTTTCCATACACAAAGTTTTGATTAATCATTTTAAATATATACAAGAAATGATTGTCTGATTTTACTAAATTCTTTTTTTGATTTCAATTTGAACTAAATCATTTAAGAACATTCATTAAATTTGTATTAAAGCCTATTGTTTGCTAAAAAAAGAACCACACAATTTTAAAAACAAGTCTTTGATCACTTAAACATATAAATATATATTGTGTGTTTGAAGAGGAAAATTCCAAAAAGAAGAAATGGAGAGCAGACTAATTTTTTTTTTCATTGTTTCTTCTTATCTTTTTTGTTTGTTTGTATAAAACAATTACATTTTTGTAATTTCTCTTCAGCAGGAATATGATATTGCTGATAAAGCAACATTAGATAGACCTGAACAAATTTTTCCTTCAAGAACTCATGGCTCTGTTTATGCAACTAAAGTTGGCTCCACAAAATCAGTATTGATGGGAGTAACTTGCCAAACACCTGACTCTTTTGCGATAAGTCTTGATGTTCCATTTTTTTCTCCAAATAGTGATCCCTGGACTTCTGCATCAGGTGATCCACACTTTAAACAAATTGTTCTAGATAATATAAGTCTAAAGACTGAGTCTGTATGCTATGATGTTACTGGCTCACCTGGAGATTATTTACATATTGCTGGCTTTAGTTCAAATGGAATTCAAGTTTATGGTCAGCTTAAGGATGATTATTACATTCATAGGATTTATATAAAATCTGATTGTGGTAAAATATCTGCTTTAACTAACTTTATTATTATTGACAATGGACAACAAATAAACTGGAATATGCAAGAGATCACCTTTAAATCTAAATGTTTTGAATATTTAATTACTGGAAATACTATATTGATAACATCCTTTCTACAACCTGGAAAAACAATTAAAATACAGAAATCTATACATTCTCTATCAGAAATTCACTTGGATGCAAGATTTAAACTGTCACCTAAAGACTATAAAGAAATGAATGGACTTATTGGTAATATTGGGAAAAAGAAATATAAATTTCACTCTAAAGTTCAATCAGATGGTAACATGGGATCAAAGTTCATTTCAATTGACATTGATAACAAGTTAATGAAGGGAGAAAAAGTTGAAAGAAACAAAGAAGAATGTTGGCTGATTAATGTGGATAACGTTTTAAAACCTTTTAAAATATCAAAATATGTTTTTGTAAACACATCCATAATTTTGTGAATCTACTTTTCCCAATCTCTCAACCTTTGTCTCTAATGTTTAATATTCCTAACTAATACTTTAGACTGGTATACTTGTTTTAATTATCTTTTCAACCCATCTTTTGTCTAAAAATTTTCAACTACAAATAATCTTCTTTAATTGCATATTTTTTTTAAAAGAGAAATTATACAGGGCAGAGCATTTGAAAAATAATAAAATTCTTCTGAGAACTTTAAAAGTTTGATATCAATAACAAGGTTTAATCAATAATGTATTATTTTATCATAAAAACAGCTTGCCATAAAATTTTCAGGGTTAGGTTAGGTTATGGTTTATGTTTGGTTGGGTGGGTTTGAGGCCACACACAAAACACTTCCAGGTTAGTTTCTGATTATTGTCAGGGTTAGGGTTATTAGAATGTTAAACTAGATACTGAGATCTAAGTTCTGATGAAAATTGAATAACTTCCACCGAAGTTTCAAGAGATTCCATAATGGTATGGATTAGGACTTGGGGTTAGGGATTAGCACAATCAGAAGAGCCTGGCAATCCCAAAATTTCACACACACTTGTAACCAAGATTTGGCTAAGGGTTTGTGTAGCTATTGAGGAGTTGCTATCTTGAGCAGAAGTTCCCCAGCCTAAGCTGTTACTGTATCTCCAACAAAAACACAATCACAAATTCTCAACAAGGGCAAAGAGAACCTGTGCTGCAATAAATAACAATGTCACCAATTAAAATCACTCACAATATTTTGGGACTAATTGTCCCTTTATCAAGTGAGACTGAAAGGCCACAGTCTAATCGCCACCAGAGTGATTAGGGTTAGGGTTAGGGTTTGCAAAAGGTTTTTTTTGACTAAATCAAAAAAGAGAAACAGGATTCTCACACTTCAAGAGTCCCAATTGAATTTGGGAAGCAGTCAAAGAAAAAATACACCAAAATCGACATTTAAAACAATTTCCCAGAGAAAAATTGTTTCAAAAAATTTTGTACTTTGTTGTATTGTAATAGCAGGAATGTCTGCTTCTTTTGAACAGTATTTGTCCTTTCCAATCATTTATCAACTTACCAAAGTACTCACACCACATAGAGCCTTTCAAGTTCGTCCACAAATAGTCTTAACAAATGTAATTTAGGTAGAAATAATTCAACGAAACACCAGTATTTCGGCCAAAGAATATATATTCTATCAGTAGTCAGTCTGTATTGGTGTATTGTCATTCCTAGTTGTTTTTTGGCATAACAAGGAAAGAGAAAGAGAAAGATTCAAATTAATCTGTAACTGAAAATATATTCTAAGACATGTTAATTTTTTGAAATATATTTAATCAATCAGATAAATTACATTCAAAATGAATACATTTCTTGTTAATTCTTGAGATATAAATTTTTCAGGAATCAATCTACATTGTATTATCTAAATGAATTCTATAAAATACTACTATGAATTAAGGAAAAATTTGGGACTGGTCGAAAACAGCCATAAATGAAATATTTGAAAGTTAGATTTCAGCCTGGGAAATGGTTAGGAGGAATAAGATAACTGTTGATATGTTCTTAGGAGGGTCCCATCTAAGGGTTAGCGGTATTCAAAAAGGGTTAGGCAAAAACAAGGGCTGGGTTAGGGTTAGGGTAAATACCATAGATTTATGGTCGTTTTCTACCACATCCCAAAAATTTTCATAAAAGTAAATATATTCATAATTTAGAGCTTAACATAATAAACTATTGAAATTGAACATTTGAACTTAAACATACACTTAAATTTGTTAATTTTTTAAACCAA
The DNA here is from genome assembly GCA_904063045.1 of Dimorphilus gyrociliatus. NCBI lineage: Eukaryota > Metazoa > Annelida > Polychaeta > Dinophilidae > Dimorphilus > Dimorphilus gyrociliatus. Next base: position 25,482 of record CAJFCJ010000063.1, read on the forward strand.
TAGATATATTATAATGTAGATTTATAAATCAGTTTTTGAAATATGCAACTGTATTATATTCATTATGTTTAAGCAGTTTAAAATTTTTAAAAATGACATTTATATTTTGCCTTTTTAACTCGAATCAACTTAAGGATCATTTTGTGATTATTTGGATTAATATGTGTCATCTGACTCAATCCAATTATCATAGAGTACACATTGTAATGCTTGTAAACACGCATTAACTATAGTCTTAACAACTGCAAAAACACAAAACCATTAACAAAATAATCCTACTCTTCTTCTCCTCAAGTAATGTTTTTACATGTAGCATTTTTTATCTTCAACCCTATTTCCTGACACTTACAATGCTTATGTTAATTTTAGCAGTTTTAACAGGCTGACAACAGGAAATTGATTGGGAAATTGGACAAGTAATTTATCTAAAACAGCCTAAATTATATTGAATTGTTATAAACTGTTTGACAACGGATAATATAAAAGAAAATAGTGTATTTTCTATTCATCATTACAAAATGAAAGTCATCTTTTTTCTAACATTTTCTCTATCATTGCTTGTTTTAAAGGTAAATTCAAATAGTACAAAATTAGCAATATTTTCACCTGTAAATAATGAAACATGTTCTAAATTGGCCTATAAAATTTTAAATTTTATTTTCAATGAATTACCTTTTGCTATGGACAAACAAACTTATGAAATGACAATTGCGTCTATTTCATTTATTATTGATTTTGACTTGTTAAAAGACCATGAGGAATTATCTGAAGCTGTTTGTACAATTCTTAACGCCAAGACGTTGTTTGAGATGTGTCAGGGAATTAGAAAATATTTCATTGGTAGTAAATCCGTCATTGAATTGTCTTTCATGTTTGAGAGGCAACATGCCGCTTTCGAACAATATCTAGCCACTAACTATTATTTAAAACATGTTAGAGAGCTGAAAGATTTCTTCAAATATTTTAGTGAATATTTCGTTGGAAAAAACCCTTTTAATATGGCGGGAAGTGATGAGGAAATTGATAAACTTGTAAGTGGAATGTCTCCAATAGAAGATGACGAGGATGTCGTTAACGTAGCTAGTGGAGGGAAGCCTTTGAGGGAAGAAGATGAGAAAATTGCTAGACTAGTCAATGCAATGTCTTCAAAACATGGCTCTGATTGGTTGTATAATCTACACGAATCTCATATATTTTCTTATCTTTTTCAAACAAACAATCAATTGGAAGATAATGAACGAATTAGATATATTGCTAGAGCAATAATAGGTAATGTGTAGTAACTTATTTATTCATTTATTTATTCTTCGTTCGTTTGTTCTTTCTAGAAAAATGTCCTAAAAATTTGTCAATATCTCGTCAAAGTCTGGAAAACTTCATTATTGCAGCATATAGTGTGCTAGAAAATCGAGCAGATATAAACAAAGTAGTGGAAGCTTACGAACATGGCTTCGAAATAGCTGAGTACTTCAGTAAAGCTGACATCTTTAACAGACCAAAATGTAATAATGTTGGAACTGTCGAAAAAATAATTACATTCCTAACTGAGCATAAAAATGAGGTATTGAAACTACTACCGGAAATAAAAGAATTGCGAGTAGAATTAGAAAGGCCTACTAGTGGTTTAAAATTGGTTGTTTGCAATATAATCAATTCCAAAGACTTAACAGAATTCAACAATAGAATAGCAATGTATACTTTTACGCCTAAATTGACTATTGAAAAATATGAAAGCCTAGTAGCGTCTCTTCTTCTCCTTCCTTCAGAGTTCTATTACAAATCAATAGAGATTGGCAAAGATTTCTTATTGAAAAATGGTCTCTTTAACAATTCACCTTCAAATCTGATCAAGATTGGTCAACAGCTGACGGATATTTATAACGATTTGGAAAATATAGGCCTAGTCAACCTGATAAAGCAACTTCAGAAAACGTGTAATAGCACAAAATATAAAATATAAAAACCTATTGCATTGAGGCTAATGTAGTTTTGTTTATTTAAAACCAAATTCGAATAGTTTTATTTTGCTTTTTAAATATTAATTTTTTTACCAGAAACTTGAGCTCTAGATGCTTTGTTGTACATTCATTGTATTTCTGTTGGGTATATTCAATTGGATGACCACCTGTCTTTGTATGATGTATTAGCATAGTTTCTCCTATTTAAAAGAGAGAACCAATTAAGGTCATCATTAATTAAGGGTTTTAGCAATGATAAATTCACAATATTCACTACTGGAAGTCAAAAAGGCAAAGAATTACTTTTATCTAATGGTCACTCCATAATTTGGAGATGTGGAATTAAAAGTAAGAAAAATGAAATGTCCTGCAAGTGTCATTCAAAGAAATGACGATTTCTCTTTGAGGTCTAAACATCATACGTTCACCTTTCAACATATATGCAATGTTGGAGTCAGTAATAAGAAATGGTGTGATCCTAATTTTCAATTCTGTTAGCTCTATCATAATAATCATTTCCATCTATGTCATAGTCTTCTTCTTCTTCTTCTTCTTTTTCTCCCATTTAATTGTTTCTTCCTGTTGCCTGCACTCCTTCCATTTTCAAATGATCGTTATCATTGAAGAGAAGACAAAACTCTTTCAAATTTGTTAAATACTCCAACTGTTCTGTCTCTCTGAATCTTTAAATATAAATACGATATTGACAGAGTTAGAAAGTTGAGAAAGGCCTAACATCTTAGCCTGAAAAAGTTAACTAATACAGTACGGGAAAATATTGAGTTTTAATTTTAAATAGGCCTATTGACCATTCGGTCATATTTTAAAGATTTTGGCAGAGTGGTTACACCTACATATATGATAATAAGTAAATATTATAAAGGATAAAAAGTTTTAAACATGTGAATTTTTTGACGGCGAAAATTTGCTTATGGTCCAGTTTATTTCATAATCTATTAAGTAATTTTAACACAGTTCCTATGACGTCAAAATTGTTCAAATTGGTATTTTTATTGTTTATTATGTTTCAGCATTTTTTCTTGCTGCTAAGATGTCCTCTTGTTGATGGTTGTCTCCTCTTTGAGATTCAAGACACTCTACAGCTGATTCTTGTTCCAATGAATTATAGTGCTTCTTGAAGAGTAAGTAACAAAATTGGAATATATCTTATCATTAGTTGTTTATTGTCATCATTAACTGCTAGATGATTGATTGCTACAAGACTGTCTCTGAGTGGATACTTGTTAATATTAAGATGAACTTTAGACTTTAAACAACAATCCAAACTATTGTCAACAAATGTACTTTTTTCACAATTTGAGAAAAACTATGTTTGGCAGTTAATGACAGCTAAACAAAGAGAAAGTTAGACATTTGTTGAGATTATGATAAAAGATCACCATAAAAAATGTCCCAGCCATCTCAGAAAGGAGTATAACATAAAAATAATTAGATATAAAATATTATATTAAAATTATAAAATGAAAGAAATACTGCTATCCAACGAATAATGAATATTAATGTCACACCAAATAGCATAGATGCTGATTTAAATTGAATTTTGGCATCAGAGATTTTCTTTAGAGATTGATTGCACAGTATTCGATTGGCAGCAATGGTGGAAAGGATACGTCCTGGTTGGGTTTTAGATATGAAAGTAATAGTTTTGTTAGTGCTGCTCAGAGTATAAGACAGAGTTCTTCAGGTTTTTTACCTCTAAATACCATATTTATAAATAGAGGTTTCGCTTTTTCAGAAGATAAAAAGATTTTTAGACCTACAGAAGCTAGTCTATATTATATTAATTTTGGAAGTGGATTTCAGGAAGGTAACACTGAGCACAATATCATAATATAAAGTTAAAGAAAGGAGATATTTGCAAAATAAAGTATATAGGTTGTCTAGTACATAGCATTATGTCAAGTTCATTCACTATATTTGCTTTTCCACAATTGATGTGATTGTAAATTGATAAATCTATTATTTCTTATTGTACTTTCCTGCTGGGGTTGTAGGTAAGTAACTGGTCCAAATAGAACCGAACCAGGAGTTAGCCACTTAGAAGAGAGATGTAGAATTGAGGGAGGATGAATATAGACCAAAAAGTAAGAATAATATTACTGCACCATGTCATTATTTCTGAATGTTACAGATGTGTCTTTTCAATGTTTTTTTGTTCATTTACCAATTCGATTGTGGCTCCATCTGTTATAATAATATATTATACAGCCTTGGACAAAAATATCAAGATATTTATTCAATTTTCTCTAATTTCTACAAAGAACTTGAGGTAGACTTGAATATCCAAAGATCTTCACTCCAGTATATCTGTGAGAACAAAAGAGAAGGAAAACCTGATAGGAGAGAAGACAATCCAAAGTGAAATAAAGAGAGTTTATATAAAAACCTATTGGGTGTAGATTGATCATGTTCCATCCAGTAGTTGATCTGTATTTATCTCTCTATTTTCCAATCAAATATTCTTTATTAAAAAGGATAACAAAAAAAGTATTAAAGAAAAGTCTGTTTTCTCCCAGACCCATGATTGAATACCTTGGGAAAACCTTAAAGTATTTAAACACTCACTGTTCTGGCCCAAGTGGTGGCATCTCAATTTAATTATTGAAAAAAGATCACGTGGAAACAACCACAGATAAAGTAACCCTTCTACACTCTTCTGTTGAATTCTAATTTGGTTATTAGGCAACCTTCTATTATGAATTATCTACTGTGGTTTGATACCATTTCTTGCTTAAGTATTTTATTTAAAAAAAAGCCATATAGATTAAACACTTTGTTCAAAGTAAAGGTAGTACTTTCAAGAACATAAATTATTCAAAGAAAACTGGTATAAATTGAATATAGTTGTTATTTATTACTCTAAGATTGATATTTAGTATTAAAATAAATATCATTAAAAAGATTATTAAGAAGACTACAACATGGCCTGTACAATTTGTAACAAAGAAGTTGTCATGTAATGCCATGATGATAGGAGGTGCAGTGACATTTCGGCCCAGGACATTTTGGGTAACAACTTTAAAAGTTGCATCAATGAACCAAATTTTACAACATTCCAGTAATTCTATTTGATGATTGTGCCAAATATAATACAACGATTTTTCTTTTCTTTTATCTCTCTCAATAAGAAATCAATTTCATCCAGATTTATTTCAAAATCTAAATGTCTTGGATGCTTTGGTCTTTTACTCTCTTTATATCTAGAAGCTTTTCTTCTTAATGATTCTAGTTCTGGCAAGTCTTCAATACTATCTTTAAATTTAAGGATAATATCTTCTGCTATTCTTTTACCAGTTTTTCCATTGACACCAGTTGCCATTTCTTTTAAGTCCATTCTTGATTGAAGAACACTTTCTATGTTTTTATGCAATTTATGAAGATGGTTTTCATTTTTTACAATGAACTTTGATCCCTTTTGTAATATGTATGCAGGACAAGGAGCTTTGGCATATCTCTGAGTACATCTCCAGGTGATTGAACTTTCAGTTTTTCTTTTTACATAATATGAACAGTTTTTGTGTAGAAGTAAGTCTTTATATTTTGTACTTCCACCTACAACTATTTTGAAATCATCTCTTTCTGTTTCCATGATGTTATACTGCTTATCCATCTCAAATGAAGTTTCATCACTTATATCAACTCTCTTTGCCATGTCTTGTCCATCTTCAGGAAAGTTCAACTCTTTTTCATTGTTTGGTGATTCAGGTGAATTGAAGTTAAAGGAAAGTCTTAACTGTTAAAATTTATGGTGAAATAATAATATCTTTGAACAAATGAAATTACCTGATTTGTATTCGTTTCATTTGTATTATTCATTGATGATTCTAAATTAACAACAGTTTCATCATATTCTGGATGAATTTTACTCTGATGATAATTATCTATTTTCTTTAATTTAATAAATAATTTTTGTTTGATGACATCATGACAATCAGGACAATAATCTGCATCTTAATATATAGGTGATATAGCATTATACCTGAGAAAGTTAGAGAGTTTACTTACATTTTGAACACTTTGCATGATAAAAATGTCTGCACAACTTGCATCTGAATTTTCTTTGTGTCCAATGAAATCTTAATCCACACTTCCAACAGTTTTTCAAATTCATGTTGTAATTTCTATTGAAGCTTCTATGATAAATGAAGAAAAGAAATATGCTTTCTACTTTTTCTCAAAACAGGAAAAGCAAATTGTAAAACAATGTAAAATATACTTCAGAAATAAGGAAAACTGGTATCCATTATTCTGAAAATATTTTGAATTTTATAATAATTATTTTACATATCTGGAATTACTATATTATATTACTTATTATATTTTTTATTAATTTTAAAATTGATTTGCTTTTTCTTATTAATTGTATTTAATTCATAATTAACTCAAAAAGTTATAAAATGGGCCAAAATGTCCTGGGCCGAAATGTCCAAATGTGGGCCAAAATGTCACTGCACCATAAGTTGCATAAAAAATAGAGTTCAAGCATGTAAAATATAATGAAAGTTGTACACTAGTATTTGGAGGGTTACCTTCCAATTGCCATGGGGATGTCATGGAAAACATTTGCAAAATTTTGCTTTTACCCTAATCCTAATCTAGACCTAGGGTTTGTCTAACCATTTTCAATAGCCATAACTCTCAGATAGTATTCTCTTAACTAAATCAAAGCAATTGCTTAATTACTTTTCCTAACCTAATCCCAATGCAAAATCTCACCCCAAAAATACACCAAACTGGCGTTTTTAACAGCCCCTGTAAAACTATATCTAGATATTTACTAATTTATCAAATTCAAGTAAGAGGGACAAAATGGAATTACTCCTGAAAGATCTTTTGCATTCATGAAAGGCCTAGTTACTTGTAAAAATTAGTGTCACCAATTTTTGTGAATGTAGGATAAGTTTGTAATGTTATATCTTCTGGTTCAGCTGTTGGAGCAGAAGGTAATTCCTTTTTATCAATTGTTTAGATAACTTGGTGAATTGAACTTTTGTCCAGTTTTTTCTTCCAAAAAAAATAAATAAAATTTCCATTTCCAATCACAAATGTTATTAGCAAAAGTAAAGATTTCTTGTCAATGATAATTATGATTGTGTTATTGACAAAGCAGCATCATCGCTTAAATCGTTTGCAAAGTAAATGAGCTCCAAAAAAATCCTTTGAAAAGGACCTGAGCTGGAAGAAGCCCTAAAGACTAATTTAATTTTTGAATCCATCATTTAGCTAAGCAGATCAGTAAATCACAAATAATTTATGGGATTGTAATATAAATGAAGAACAATGTAGAATGATTGGAAATCTGTTACAAAGTTGTTCAAAAATAGAAGAAATATCTTTGTCAAAAAATATAAATATGGGAAATGGAATAATTAACATCTGTGATGGACTTGAAAAATTTTCAAATACTTTGATGAAGCTTTACTTATGGGATTGTAATATAAATGAAGAACAAATGAAAAAGATTATATATCTGCTGGAAAATTGCTCACAGACATACAATACCCTAGTTTTTAAGACACAAAGAAAAACTTTACAATGTTAACATTTCAGTAAACAAGAAAAATACCTTTTTTTTGAAAAATGTAAACCCTTTGGTATGGTTTTATGGTTTTATGATCACTTTCTATATGATTTATATATTGATTTGCAACTGTGAAAGCATTGAGTAAGTTATTACTATAAGTATTATTTTCATGTCTTTTTTCAACAGTTGACCAAGAAATCTCTAATTGGATACACCACACTGTTTTGTATTCAAATTACACGATTAATTGAAGGCAGAAAACTTTCAACATTTCAAAAAATTTGTTTTCATTCGTATTATTTGGATATTTGCCAAAAAAGATTTTTTCAATTTTTACACATTTTTCTAATATGTTTCCAAAATTAGTTTTGTAAAATTTTTTATTCAAAAAGGTGATTCTAATCTGTTCCTATTCCCTTTTCTAAATAGATATTCCTAGTGGAATCCATTATATATTGTCTATTGACTTTACCCTAACCCTTAGTGTGGACCCACCTAATTACAAATCAATTGCTTAAATGTTTTTCCAAACCCATTCCCAACCCAAAATCTCTCCCCAAAATCTTGAAATAGTATTATAAATATTTGTTTCGAAGTTTTCTGCTGCTTTTCAAATAATAAATTAAACATTTCAAATCTGCATTCTGATTCAAGATTGTGAAAGATCCATTCTATCAACTAATATCTATTCATAGCTATGTGAAAAAGAATGGTGCAATGAAACATGTTCCCCTGGCTTTCATTTTTATATCATCAAAGCAAAAAAAATATTATAAAAAGGCATTTAAGGTATACATTTTCATAGTTCATTAACAATTTTTCTGATACTCAATTCACACTTCAGAGCATCAGAAACTTGACCCCAATATCACAGCTTGAAGAGTCAGCTAGAAGAAAAGAGAATATTTTCAGACTTGCTGGAATATTATGAAAATACTTGGATTTTGAATTCTACTTGGAAACCATTGAATTGGTCAATATTTGGATTATCAATAAGGACTAATAATTGTATGGAAGGATGGCACAATAGAATGAATAATAAAGTACAATCAAAAGGATCATTCTATTTGTTGATTGATGAATTGAAAAGAGAGGCTAATTTGGTTTGTATTTATCAAAAACTTCTCTCTGAGAAGAAGATTATCAAATATCAGAGAAAAAAATATGGTGATATAGAGAAGAAAATATTTGAAATCTGGGATGATTATAGGCTTGGAAGGATATTAGCTGATGAATTATTAATCCAGACTTCTTATATTTATACACCATAGTTGCTATTATCTACTCTTTTCTTTAGTTAACTTATAGTATAATACCTCTTCAATACATACATTATCATATTTTTTTCATTTCTATATGAATCAACAATAACAGTTTTACTTGGTCACAGCAAGAGATTCACCAACAATGGGTACGATTTCACCCGGGTACAGCTTCATCTGTCACCTTATTAGTCTACTATGCAATGCAGAAGTAAGATTGATAAATCACCAATACCATGTTCAGTTATTTGTGTAGTTGCTTATGAATATCTAAATACTTAAATAAAAAATGGCTGATTATATTTTAAAAGAGATTTTTTTGAATTTTTAAAAATAATGTTTTTTAAATATAGAAAATTTTGAAGAATAAAAATAAAAGGTTAATTGAGTAGTGTATTGAATAAATTAGAAGTTTTTTATTATGTATGTTCATACAACAAAAGAGAGAGAGAGAGAGATTAATTCCAATCCAAATGATGAAAAGGAAGATAAAGATAAAGGGATAATGAAACAATTGTTAAAATTAAACTTATTTTTTCATCTATTCAATATTTTACAATCAAGACGAGATAGTAAACTTTTTTTTAAGGGACTTTATAGATGTAGAATACTTTTAATCATGTTTCTTTTTTTTTGTCTTTAGTGTGTTTCACAGAAGAGATTAAAGGTTATAAAATGACGTCTGATAATTTACATCAACTTCATACAACATTGGAAGATTGTAAATTGAAATGTATACAAAATTCAAATTGCAAGTAAGAAAAGAACAAAAACAAACATTTTTCTTTTAATTAGTCCTATAGTTTTACCTTTTCATAGATCAATTGAACACAGAAATGATCAATTATGTAATTTGAATAGTGTTGACAAGTACTCAAAACCATCAGGTTTTGTACCAGAATCATCAATGTTATACATTGGAAGGAAAAATGGAGTTTGCGGTAAGTGAAAAAAATATATGATAAGAGATTAGAAGTGATAATAATTTTCTTCTTATCTATTCGTTAATCCAATATAGATCCGGTTGTTAATCCTGGGCAATGTTTAAAAATTACCGATAAATTATGAGGTTCTTCGCTAACAACACAATTCAACTGCGAAGGTTTTGGCTGCTGTTTCAAAAATGGTAAATGCTATTACGACAATACATTTCTACCAGGTTTCATTAAGATTGCTCGTTCTGCCAATATAACTTCAGCGATATTTGTATCCAGTTCAATTTCGTTGAAAGACTGTTCGAGGAAATGTTTAGAAATTGAACAATGCAGTTGTTTTAGCTATGATTTCAGTGAAACTGTATGCGTTTTATCATCTGATCACTTAAAACCGAAATTATTGGATAATCTTGCGGATAAAGTTGTCTATCATCGACTAGCATTGAGATTACAAACTTGTTTTACTGTTAAATGCGGACCTGGAGATGAACATTCCGTCAACAGTATAAGACAATGTAAAGATTTATGCGACAATGAAGCAAATTGCGATATGATTATGTATTCACCGAATAATAGAGAGAAAATATGCTCTACTTTCACATCTACAGCGTCAAATTGCAATTACAATTCGGATACGGCTCGTGCAGTTGTTTTGTATCAGTCGTGTACAAATGGACCAATTTTTATCGATGAAAAAAGTTCAAATAGCCAAAGAATAAAGGACATTACTGATAATGGTGACACTACTCAAACGTGTACAGATATTCGAATAGATAGGATATTTTATCTGAGAATTCCTTGGCCAAATGTTGATACTAATTTGAAAAATTTCGAAATTATAATTCGTGGGCAAAATTTACAAAAATGTATTAACATTAGAGACGGTTTAACAACTTCCGGAATATTGGCCTATATTCCAGCTGTCATTGAAATAGAACCAAATTTTCGTGGAGAATATTTAACTTGTACGCTGATTGGCGGAGATGATAATGAATTTTGTAAATATTCTTGTAATTGCGGAGACGACTATTGCCAAGCAGTTTACATTAAAGGCTTTGGTAAAACAGAAGAAAATATGAAAATATGTTCTTACAATGTAACAAATATAATTTAATCACTAAAATTTGAATTATAAATACACTTAACGTAATAAATACACTATTTTTTTTATAAAAAATATGGTTATTAATGTGGTTTTAATGGTAAAAAAATAAAATTATTGTATAGGCTTATATCAATCTTTTTTATCATCACTTTGCACTGATAGAATTCTCCAATAGTGACGTCATTAATTGATAAATGACTCATTGTCAATATGGACACTATAAAACTATAAAACAATAAAAGGAAGTATTTTTCTATTCTTGTCATGGTTATAATTGTGTCAATAAGTGTGTTTTAAGGTGGTTTTAATGTTAAAACATATCAAAAAAATTCTATCCACATTGATTTTTGAACTTGACAAAAAGAAACTAGAAATATTTTTCATCCATTCAGCAAATTTATTCAAAATTTTCAATTAAATATGTTCAAGAGGATAACATTTTCAACAATTATTATAGCATTTTTAATATATCTTTGGAGTTTACCAACAAAATATGATAGTACCGCATGGGAGGATTCATTTCAAATTTTTAAATTTGAAAATAGTAAAAATCATAGGCAATGTAATGAAGATTTTCAACAAGATTTAATAGGTTCAATGGAGAAAAATTTTCAACCTTATCAATTTTGTAATATGTTAAAAAGTCATCTTTTATGCGCAATTGGATGCGAAGAATGTTTAATTAATTACGAATACAAAGCCAAATTTATTAAAGGAGTGTGCTCTCATAGTTGGAAACTTTTTCTTTTTTTTTTTTGAGATAGGCCTATAAAAAATTTTTTTTTCCAGATTGCCAAAATGAGTTGAGCGTCTGCTATTCGTTCAGCTGGGAAAATGAATGTGAACTTTGGTCATGCGTTCAGGAGAGTTTACTTCAATGCTACTCATTAATATCTCCAATATACACTTCCTTTCAACCTCTACGGGAGAAATGTCACTCGTGGAATAATGGATTAATTTCAAATAATGATTTTGATAGATTATTGATAGAGCTCAGATCAAAAATGTTCAACTATAATGGAATAATGCCAAGAGTTATAACCAATTATAAAACTATAATTTCCGAATTTAGAAAAATCAATTTAGATTCTTTCGAATCGACAATCAAAACGATATTTGTCGATGTTAAACATATAATTGATTTACTCGGATATATGAACGTCAAACTTGTACTACAAACTCTAATTTCAATCTATCCAAAAGGATATTGGAAAAATCAATTTGCTTTTTATTATAATTCAACAAGCAGCTCTAATTCTCAGGAAAATCCATTTTCTAAAATTCAATTAGATTTAATTCCTGAAAGGATTTATAAAAATCATTTTAAACATTGCATCAATAAAATATCTTCTAGCCAAATGGCAAATATCATTCAAACTGGATTGAAACAATTTGAATATTCAATTCTTCAATCATTTTCTAAGAATAAATACAATTATGCTTTACAAAATCATGCATTGTCAGGAAAGTCAATGCCAGCTGTTTTAGATGAATTTCAAAACTTTCCAAGGAATTTTGATCTACTAATGGATTGTGGGATTGTAATTGAAAAGTTTATGACAAAGCGTATGCTGGAAAAAATTAAAAATTTTAAAAATACTGAATAGTTGCAAATTCATTTCTGTTGATAAAAGAGATAAATATATAAACTAGACTGTTGATCAACTGCAAAGTGTTAATTAGGTATTAGAGGGCAAGCCTCAAAAGTATTTAAACCATAATTGTATCTCATCTTATCATCTGAGAAGATTGTCTGAAAACAACTTTAGCCTTCTACTCTTCAGAATTGGATGTTAAATTTTGGCATAATTTGACAACCTTCTACTACAAACTATCTACTCTTCCTTTCAACTTTTATATTGCTGATTTCAATTAAATATTTGTGCAAAAAAGTCATTTTTGTTGTAACTGTGCAAAAATATAAATTGATCAAGTAGAAGTAGTAAATTATTTATCCTTATCATTAGGGCCAGAAAGTGTTATTCTACACAATGTGTTTCATAGGAAAAAGATATAAAATTCTATAAATTAACAAAACATTTTGACACACCTTGTCTAAATGAAAGTAAGTCAACACTGCTTATCTCTATTAGTGCAATCGGCAGTGCAATACTAGTTCAATACTGCTAATCAATAATGGAACAAAGCTGACAAATGCATGGTGAACTATTTATAAATGTTTAGGGTTTTACCCTAGTAAAACAATATTTCCATGGCCATTTTCCAAACACAACCAATGTTGTGGCTATTTTTGTATTTTTCAAAAAACAATATTTATATAAAAACAGTAAAATATTCTACTCCAAAAACAGGAGGATTTTTCTTTGTTTCTCTAAAAGTATTTCAATAATTCCACCATTGTTAATTCCTATGAAATAAAAAGTCTTTGTAATGTAGATTTATATCTATAGTCTAAACATCTAAGTGCACATTTTCTCTTGTTATCTTCTCTTCCAAAAAAGACTTTTATTTATCTATCAACATTTTAGTTGTATTATATTAGAAAATGAGAAAAATTATGTCTTACTTATGAATACGTATTTAACCAAAATTACAATTACAATTGCAGCTATAGCGAGTCCTCCAATAACACCGCCTAATATCTTTCTTTGTTTCTTTTCCAGTTTAAATGTCTTTTTCTTTTGTTGATTATTATTATGATGATCTAAAACTGGAACTGGAGGTGCATCGAGATTAGCAACGGGTATAGGAACATTGCAAGATGGAGGAGGAGGCGCAGTAGGAGGAAGAGGAATAGTAGTAAAATTTGTAGATTTACACGCTTCACTATACGAAGGAAGGTGGCTGTTCTTGATTGTTCATGACACAAAATCTTTGTTCGCTTCTTCCAATAGAGGTTTTGTAGACAATATGTCTTTCAAGATTTGATTTATTTTAGATATAACAAATATAATACAAGAATCAAACATGGAAATTCTGAATAATAAATATTTCCGATAAAAATTTTATAATGTCATTTCTAGTATTTAGTTTCGTATAAAATAATATAAAGTTATCTTACCAGGCCTAAATTTTTACAATGATTTACCACTCACATTTAGATAAAATAAAATACTGGTGTTGGATTCTAGTTTCATGATGTTTCATTAGTCATTTTGCAATAAATTCTGTTACAAACTGTCTTTACTGTTATCAGTTATCTTATGACTATTTAACAATAAATTTCAAAGCTGGATTTTGGATTGAAAAGAGGAAGACAGAAGCTGATTTCTACTAAGGAGGGGGATGGGGGTTGGGATCTCTTCTATGGGTTAGGAGTAATGGAAAAGGTTAGTCAAGTCTGAACTTTTGGAGCAACAGAAATTTTTCTAACTTGATCGTTAGAAAAAAAATATCAGCTAGACCATCACAAATCTTCAATAATCTATCTCTCATTTCTTCATTTAAACTTCCTGTTTCTCCATACCATCCTCTTTTTGGAGTCGAGATAAAACATTCACAAATGAGAAATTCTGTTGGCCCAGAACAGAGCTGACACTAGTCTTGAATAAAATACATTTCAATCAATATAACAACAACAGTGACATCTGTATTTGAACTTCACAATAAAGAATAAGGTAAAGAGTAGATAAAAAATATTAAAACTACTTTTAAATATCATTCATTTATCAGAAAAAGGAGCGTTAATTAAACTTTTCAAATTGCAATTAGATGAATAATACAGAAGAGAAAAATCCAAAAATGTCTGACGTTACCTAACCTTAACAGTGTGGTTGAAACTATTTTTTAAACTTTTGTTCTTAACCTTCATGATGATAATGTATTGCCTTAATGATTTTTAATGAGATTTGAAGTGGATTAATCAAGATACAGACGAGAACTATTGATCAACGACGTTTTTTTTTCTTGTAAAAAAAAGTAGACATGGCCAATGACCCTTAGGTGGTGTATGAGAAAGTGCCTCTTAAAAGACGTATCGTTAGGATACACTCATAAAAGTCTCTCTTCTTTATCAAACAAAATTCAATATGGAACTGTTGAAAATGCATAGAAAAAAAGTAGGCCTACATTTCTTACAATTTCGTACAAAATGAATATAATTGTATTGTGTATACGTGATACACTAGTCAATTTTATAGACACTCTCACAGTCAGAAACTCCAGGCTTTGGGGTAGAAACGTACTCGGATTGCATTTGGTGTGAAGTATCCATAATAGGCATCCAGATACATTGGTGTACTCGATAGTTATACATATATAGTTTTTTACGTTTGCAATTTAAACAGCCAAAATGGCGCCAAACTGTCCAAATTTATTTGACTCGGAATACCACATTCCAATAAGATGAGAGTCCAGAATAAAGAAGAAACAACTATTTAAATGAAAGAATGACTAACCAGAACAATGCAATAAAATTAGAGATGAACACACAGATAGAATTCGTCATTCATTCATTTGCTGAAGGAACAGCCTTAGAACGAATCTTAGATAGAACTACACCACCTTATCAACCCAATAACATTTTGGATATTGACCGAATTCAAGACACTCTAAAGGTCATCTTCTTGTCTATAGCAAGAGCTATCACATCTATTGAAAAAGGATTCTATATTTCCCAACAAAACTACGAAAAAAATCAACATTCAAATGTCAATATACAGAATCTGACAACGAGTTTCCTACTTGGAATGAAAACAGTAAAATTCAGACTCAATGAATAATCCTTCAAACACAAATTCAAAATGCTAATTTCCTTACAATCATCCATGTTTGGCATAATATTCATCATATATTTAATGCCAATCTTGGAAGGGAAAGGTACACTAGTTCAACTACTCAACCTATTCGCTTGGGCAATCGCAGGTCATACGAACCAAAGCCGGATAAGTTTTATGAATAATAATTTGGGGCGAAACATTGTAGCATCGCTAATTCATTTCATGTTAAGGCCAAAATGAATGTAAGGGACAGAAAAAAAGGAATAACACTCTTCACTGATGGGTTAGGATAAAGATGTGAAATAGGATATGTAATATTCAGAATTTTATATAATTTTGATAATGATATCAAATTAGGTCAAATATATTTTCCATTCGCTAATGAGGGAGAAAAAAAGTATAATAGCTTTAGACACCAGATCAGAATAGAACAATTCCTAACTTGGAAAAATAGACTTGAATTCAATGTTACTGTGGACAAATGTTTTAGCATTACGTGTATATGACATTCAGTTCTCTTTTACAGACATGTGAAGGAGAGCAAGAAAATTCTTTGTATAAATCTTTTGAATTGTCCAGATAGAATTCTCTTCAAACTACGTAAAAGACTTGAATATTTTTAAGGCAGATGTCTCTAAACTCAAACACGTCAGGTATTGATGTTTGTGTTCAAAAATTGGTTTTGAGTAGAAGTGAGAGAGTGAAACTGTATCTGGATTAAAGCACTTGAAAGGTTAAATTGTACTCATTTTTCATTTTGTACATTTATCTATTCGATTGATGATGATAGAATGATTTTATGATAATAATGAATATTAATGTACGAGTCACATGACTAGATGTGTTTCGAAAAAAAAATAAAAGTGTAAAGAATTTATCAACTGACCTGTTTAGAAATTGAATAGAAAATACTTTGGTCTTAGTTTAAAACTGGAACAGTGTCTTTTAAAAAAGTTATTTGACTATTATGAAAGAATTTAATATGTGAAGACATGACGTCATAAAGAAGCTAACCTTTTATATATAAATTCTTTAGATTGGCCCTGGTTATTATAATTAAGCAATATTGAACTAGTATTGAGTAGTATATTCTTGTAAGCCTAAAGCGCAATAATCCTTATTTCCGCAATTGTTTGAAAATAGTTACAGCTTAAAAATACTAGTTGTAATGAATAGCAGGTTAATTTTTCATAATCCTAGAAAAGGCCTACTGTAGCCCAAAAACTCTTCTCAATCGAAGCGATCATTTATGTCTCCTATGTTAATAAAGAATTAGACCAATCTTTAAAATAAAAGTCTGACGTAGCCTTTTGGACACGGATGCTAATGACAGGCATCCTTCAGTTTACAGACATTTACACTTACAATTATTTTGATTCAAATGACACTCATATGAGTAGACTATGTCCATAAACGAGAACTGTACTCAGTTCACATATACACCAAATGATGAACCATTTATTCAAACTAGTATTAAATTCAAGTCTGTTTTTCTGCGAAATGAGAAGTTCTATTTAACTGTAACACTTACAATTTTTCTTTTTGAAAAGTGAATAGAAAAGGGTAATGGCCTAAGTAAAAAATATTAGTATATAAGTAGAAAATTTTTAGATACAACATCAATCTTACAATCATGCATTGCAAGCGCTACGAAGGAAAGATAATTGCTAAAAACTACAATACTTTTCGACCACGTTATCCAGAATCTTTAAGTGAAGCTATCCTTCAATTTCTGGATCAAAAAGTTTGTTCAATTTTTTTTCTTAGATTTACAAGTTTAATAACTTTTTTTTTTAAAACAGCTTCCGAAAAGTTTTAGTAGGAAATTGGCTTTAGATGTTGGATGCGGTTCTGGACAAAGTACAGAATGTATTGCTCCATTCTTTGAAAATGTTATCGGTGTTGATATCAGTAAAGATCAGATATCAGAAGGAAGAAAAAACAACCAATTTGAAAATGTTGAATATTTGTAAGTAGTGGAGAGGAAAATCATTTTCTCTTGTTTAATAATTAAATATGTTATATCTTTCAGAGTTGGAAGTTTTGACAGACTTCCGGCCAAAGACAATTCCGTATCGTTAGTTATCTGTGGAACGGCTGCTCATTGGTTTAATCCTATTGATGAATTTTATAAAGAAGCGAAAAGGGTTCTTATTCCAGGTGGTTGTATCGCAATTTTTGGCTATTCAAACTCTTTTATTTCTGGATTACCGACATCCTTAAACAATACGTTGAATGTTTTTTTTCAAACTGTAAGATATTCATCAACACAATCGAAATAGAATCTAAAAAACATAAATCTCGAATCATTTTTTTAGATTTTTAGTAAAATTACAACTGAAATTCCGAAAGGAATGGAAAATTTGTTAAACGAATATCAAGATTTCGATATTCCATTCGAAGATGTCATCAGGTAAATTACGGCAACATTTTTTCTGTCTCTTATAAGCCTACCATCTGTTTTTTAATTTTCAACAGGAGCAACACATTGTCAATGTCAAAGAAGTCAACGTTTAACAGCTATGTTGGTTTTTATAAATCTGTATCTCTGTATAGATCGTACAAAGAAAAGAATAACAAAGATCCATTTGAAGAAAATACAAAAGAGTAAGTTCCAAATTCGAAATTGTTTTTATATATAAAAAAAAAACTTGATGACATTTTCAACAGAATGAAAGAAGTACGAAATAATAAACTGTTCAATCCGGAACAGGAATTTAACGTAAATTGGCCTATTTGTCTTATATGCGGAAGAAAAGGGAAAAATGAAAATTCTTTTGGTTTAAATAGAAATTAAAGAGAAAAGAGACAGAACCTAATGTACAATTTCTTTGTGCTTTATAAGATTAAATACTAATTTGGCCTATATAGTTAATTCATTACATAAAGCAGTTTGTAAGTGTTTTTTTTTTCACAAATGTATAAATTAATTAAGCAGAAAGTAGATCATCAACTGTTGAATAATTATTGATAAAAATTGAAAAATGTACAGACAAATGTAAATTCATACAGTATGAAAAGAAAAGAGATACTCTTCAGTTTGCAGCATTAATTATTGATTTGGATTATCCAAATCTATTCTGTATTGTGTTTGTATTTCCAAAGTTTTTTTTGGCGGTAATCCTTTTAAAAAGATTAGTGTAAAATTTCTTGATTTTTAATCTAATAGATGATTTCGTATAACCATGAAGAAGGGCATTTATTGTTGAATTTGAAACAATAATTACTGTAAATACTTCTGTAATAATTTGAAATTCGTATCTGGAGAAGATTTTTCTCTCTTCCACTGCATTGTACTTAGTAATTGTTAATGTAGCTGGTAAAGCCCATAATAAACAATTGATTATTAATAAGCATGCTAAAATTCGGATGCTACTCCCTTCAGATTTTATATTATTAGCGTTCGATACATCAGAAATTGCTTTTCTCTGTTTTCTTATCGCTCTTAATATAGGAATATACAATAAGAAACTGGTAAAAGCATTAGGTAAAACAGTAGAGAATGACCAAAAAAACATGTACGTAAAAGGAAAAACATTGTGAGTTTCACATTGAAAAGTTATATTATGCTGCAAAATATATTCATATCTATTCCAGCCAATTGCAGTTGGAAGTAGACAAATGGTAAAATTGATTAACCATATGCAAGAAAGCAATATAAAAGCTTTCTTAATTGTCCAAATTTTGTAAAATGATAAAGGTTTTACAACAGCCAAAAACTTTTCAAATGTAATTAGAGTTAATGTAAATGATGATACTGCAACTATCATAAAAATAATTTCATATGCTAAAAGACATTTATAATAGCTTAGGTCTTTACTATGAAATAGAATAAAAATGAATATACTTATTGAATATAAAATATCTGTAAAGGTTAGTGCTGTAACACCAAAATTATGTAATTTCCATAAATCTTTATTAATAATATGAATAATGATTAAATTAAAATTTAAAATTAAACCTGCAAATTGGTTGCAGCTTGATATAACTGTTAAATAAATGTTGTCGAACACCATTGTACTTTGTTGTATTGTAATTGTAGGAATTTCTGGTTCGTCACAACTGTAATCGTCCTTTCCAATCATTTACCAACTTGCCAAAGTACTGGTCCAAATAGAACCTTTAAAGTTCGTCCACAAATAGTCTAACAAAGGCAATTTCGGTAGAAATTGATTAACAAAACACCAGTATTTCGTCCAAAGAATATGTATTGAGTAAAATGAGCTTCTAGTTCTAAACAAGCTAGTTTAAACAACTAGCTGACGGTTAGAAAACTGAACTATCAACTGTTAATTTCGTAGGGTTTATATACTCTTTTAAGGGTTGATAGTTCACAAATTTCAATGTTCACAAAAACAAAAGTAACATTTGAAGACAAAGAAAAGTTCTAAATATGGTCATGTTTTTATTGTTTTCCTCTTCTAAATAATAGTTGAATTTCGAAGGTTGGAGAGTTGCATAAGATGTAACAATTTTAGTAGGACAAGTCCAACAATCAAGAAAACATGTAGATTGTATATTTGACCATTTTTATATTCTACCTTAATAATGATATTCAATTGATTGAGTTAGTAAATTTAGCATCAGCATATAAGGAGGAAGTATATCTGATTAATGCATGTTAAAAAGAACAGTATTGTGTATACAATACTGTTGAATAGTGAATATAATCTAACCTTAGAATTTAAGCATAATTGATAATTAATTGAACTAGTTTTAGTTCGAAATCATAAATTTATGGATTAATAAATTGTAATATTAATGCTAGGTTGCAAATAGCAAATATTCTTTATATAATTCAATAGGTTTTATTACTGCATAATGTGTATGCACTGCCCTATGCGAAACTAGGTCACTACTGCTTATCTTTATCAGTGCTATCTGCATAGTACAATACTGGTTCAATACTACTTCTCTATTGTAGAATATAGCTGACGAATGTATGTGTACAAACATCCCACTCCTTTAAGACCTTGCTTCCACGAAAGGTCTAGGACTTGTGACAATTATGTTATCACCACTTTTTCTGAACATAGGATAATTTTGCAGTTCTATTTCTTCTGATTCAGCTGTTGGAGCTGAAGGTAATCTTTTTGTTTTTGTCAGTAGTTTAGACAGTCTGGTAAATTGAACTCTTTTCAGTTTTTTCTTCCAAATAAAGTAGATGAAGAATCCAATTCCAATCAAGAGTATAATTGGCAGAAGTGTGTCTATTAGTATTTTGAAAGGTTTTCTTATCCATGAAGAAAATAGATGTTGTGTTGGTGACAAGGCTGCATCAATTCCTAAATCATTTGCAAAGTTAATATGCTCTCTATGCTTAGTCAAAGTATCCTGTATGTATTCCAAAACTTGTTGTATCTGATAATGTTTCTTGCCCACATCTTCTTTTATACCTAGTTGTAATAATTCTGTGAGTCTGACAACTTCTAGTTTTGGTTCTTCAATTTGACTGTTGATTTTCATTCTGATTGATTGTGCTGCTGCTGTTTGGAACCTGCATCCTTTCCTTGTATAATAGATAAATGTCTTCTTGCCAGAATGTATGGCATATTGATTTTGTTCTGCATCCAAAGGATTTTTCTTGATCTTGAAGAGATGCTGAGTTTGGTCACATGTACCATATCTTATGTCTTCTTTTGTGATGTGGTAAGCATGATGAAGTATTGGATCAATTGAGAATAGGAGATCTTTATATTTGATCAGAAATTCTTTTGAACATAATCCATTTTTTGTTATAATTGTTGTGTCACAAACTACTTGAACAGTTTTTAATTCTGTACATGTATTGAGGGTTGTTAGATCTCCTAACCATGTACTATGGGTTCCATGTTTAGATCCAAGTATTGTTTGTAGTTGAGGTGATAGTGGTGTAAGTAGGGCTATCATCTTGTTTCTCATGATAAATTCTTTGCATAAAAGTTGTGAAACTTGTTTAAAAACTGTTTGTAAATTTTGAAAATTTTTGTCAATATTGTTTAGTAGTGCAGCTGTTCTTATAGCATCTTTTATATTTATTTGGTGGGATTCTGGAATCTCTATGTTTTCTAATTGTTTCCTCTTCCATTTGTGATTTATTGGTTTTCTTTGTAAAAGTGTATATTTGCCATTTTCTGTATGAATTTGAAATTGTGTATCTTTTGGGCTTTGATACCAAATGTTCATGTTTGGGAGTGGGTTGAAAGTAACTGGTTTTTTGTCCAATTCAAAATCTTGTGATCTTACTGGTCTGGCAGGTTTTAGCTTTGTTGTTTTCAGCATTTTTAGTATGTATTTGTTGTGAATATCCCAGATGTCTGGAGAAATAATTTCTTTGACAAACCAAGTCCTCACTAATGGTGTTGCATGATTTTTTATCAGCATATGGTAGGTTTTGTCACCATCTCTATACCAATCATTATATGTTAAAATATCTTGTATTTCTGTGACATTGGCCTTTCTTAGTGATGATTTCTTTCCAATATATTTCTCCAATCTATTAACTTCTTTATTTGAAATGATCTTGTATTTTGTATCCTCTATTATTTTATTGTCAGCATAATTAGAATTTGTAAGATCAGTTCTAAGTAAGTCATATTCTTTCTGGGGTACCAATACTCTGGTACCAGGACCACCATATCCTTTGATATATCTGTCTTGGTAAGGTAAATCCATTATTGCATAGTTGGGGCAGGAAAAATATCCTCCAAGTTTTACACATTCCACATTATGGGAAACTATTTTCCATGGTGAAACATGGCCTAGAAGACTTTGGCCTTTTTCTGGATTAAATATAATGATTGAATCCAAAGTTCTACAAAATTTTTGTTTAATAGAACAGTCTTCTAAATATTCCAAATTTGTGGTTATTTTATCTTGACTTGGATTCCAATAAGCCTTGCCAATTTGAAGGATTGTTGTAAATTCTTCCACCACTGTGGTTCTTGGCCATTTGTAATTTGGTCCTTTGTTTTCATTATACATAAGAAGTTTGCCTTTTTCAATTAGGTTTTGTCCATTTAAGGTTTTGTGTGTGTATAGCATTGTTCTGCATTGTTTTTCACTTAAGGCAAGTGTTTGTTTTTCAATTCTGTGTTTCTTTGCTCCAAAAAAGTAATGAGTGTAGAAATTGATTCTTCTTTTCACTAAACACTTGACAGCTTGAATTGCCAAATTGTCAGCTTTAATTTCATAGATGTTAGCTACAATTTTGATCATTTGTTTAGTTTCAAAGGTACATACTGGTTCATCTGCTAAATCAAATGATTGGTGTACTTGTTGTCCTTGACAAAACTGTACTGATGGTAGCATTCTTACAGTTATGTTTGCTTTTGTTATGGATACATTTGCTTGGACCAAGTTTAAACAGCATATTGCTAACAGTGTATAAATTATTGATCCTCTGATAGGAAGCATTCCACCATTTGTTTGGTGTTTCCGAATTATGGAGAAAACGTCCACTGGAGAAAACGTCCACTGATTGGAGAAAACGTCCACTGGTCGGAGAAAACGTCCACTGGAGAAAACGTCCACTATGTGAAGAATATATTAAAAAATACTTTTTCAAATTTAAATTTTTATTATTGATTTTGAGATATATCCAATACATTCCCATAATGCAATCACTTTTGGTAGCCATTTTGAAATCCAGACAGGAAACAGTTCTGGGATCTTCTATGTTTTTCATGGAAAGTGAATATTGTGCATATTTCATCTACAATTTTTCAGAATTTTTTGCAGTTTGAAATATATTTCACTATTGAAAACCATCAGACAAAACACAAACTTTAGAATTGATATCAGTAAGTTATAGAATATTGTGTTGAAATGATTTATTTATAAATTAGCTTTATTTTTATAGCAGCCATTTTGTTTATCATTATTGTTAATTGTTTAATTTTTAAATTTACACAGTTGGTTATTGATAGAGATTCCAAATTGAACATGGCACCAATTTGTTACATTTGTGAAGAGAGAATATATGGAAGACAAAATCAAGAGAAATGTCAGCTTTGCTGTCATTTATTTAAAATACATAAAAAATGTTTGGATTATAAAGGTTTGTTTAAGTTTTTTGTCACTATCCTTCCTTACAAATATGTTTTTATATTTTTTCACAGATCAATGGCTTTTGCTTTTATGGGATCTAAGAGAAAGACAGCCTACAAGAAATTATTTAAGGTACAATAATTTTGCATTTTAAATTGAATAATCTAATTTGTTAAATTAACAGGCAATACAAGATTTAACAAATGGGCATAGCCCCAAAAAAGTTGTTGTAGACTTTGAAAAAGCTATTTGGAAAGCACTATCATTCACTTATCCTGAAGCAAACATTAAAGGGTGTGTTTTTCACTGGACACAGGCAATATACAGAAAGATTCAAGTAATACTTTAATTTAGTATTTGAGGTCTAGATTTGAACTGACATATTTATTTCCAGGAATTAGGATTATGTAAGATGTACAAGGAGAAAAAAGCTGAATATAGAATCATGAAGAAATTAATGGCATTACCATTCCTGCCCTCTGATCTGATAGAACCAACATTTAAGACTATTAAAGAAATAAGTCCTATTGAAATGAAGTCTCTATTGGAGTACATTGAGACACAATGGATAAATGGATTTTATAAACCAGAGGTATGGTCTGTTTATGGTGAGGCTATAAGGACAAAAAATGATCTTGAAGGATGGCATCACAGGCTTAACAAGAATCTTTGCTCTAACACTGCATTCTATTTGCTTTTAGATGAACTGAAAAGAGAAGCTGATCTGATAAAGCTATATAAAAAATTACTGAGTGAAAAGAAAATTTGTAGACAGCAAAGAAAAGCATATCAGAATATTCAGAGCAAAATATTCAGCTTATGGGAACAATTTGAAATTGCCTCAATTACCTCCCTGGACTTACTTGATAAACCTTCTGACATTTATTCACCAGTTTAAAATACCTTTATTCTTTAATGTTGTTACACTGTTGTCAATCATTCTTGTTATAATGCTTGTTTTTACTTAATCAATATATTAATATTTAAATATTTGTAATTCTTATTATTCATTTTTTCCTGTCAAATTGCTCTAAAAACTCCATCTATCAAATATCTTATATCTTACTTTGAAGTTTTATAGTGGACGTTTTCTCCAGTGGACGTTTTCTCCAAGCAGTGGACGTTTTCTCCAAACAGTGGACGTTTTCTCCAGTGGACGTTTTCTCCAGTGGACGTTTTCTCCAGTGGACGTTTTCTCCTGTACCCGGTGTTTCCTTACTGTCACTGTGTTAACTGTTATAGGTTGTTTGTTAGCTAGTCTTAGTCTACTAGCATGATAGAATTTTCTTTTATCTGCCAATATTTGTAATTCATACAAACATTTTGTAGTATCTGTAGCAGTTACAAGATATGGTCCACTCCATTTGCTTGTATTTATTCTGTTCATTCCTTGACCAATGTTTTCATTTCTTATGTGTACCCAATCACCAATTTTGTAAGTTGGAGGTTTTCTTGTAATAGCTTTATTAACTCTATCTCTATATTCCTTCTTTTTTAGAACAGATTTGCAAAGTGCTGTTGCTCTAATTTCTTCAAGTTCATGTTTTCTATCAAATAAGAATTTTGTTGTTGGTTCTAATCTTGGAACTTCCATTAACAGGTCTAAAACATTTCTATTCTTCAATCCAAATAATATTTCATGTGGGGTTTTGCCAGTGCTTCCAACTGGAATTTGATTTAAACATGTCTGAATTAATGGTAACTGTCTTGTCCAATCTGTTAATTGTTCCATAACTACATGTTTATGTAGTGCTCTACGAATTTCCAAATTCTTTCTTTCTACCATTCCATTACTTTGGCTATGGAATGCTGTTGTTTTAATTTTTCGTATTCCCATTGATGTCACCATTTCTGTAAAGATTTCCCCAAGAAAATTCCTTCCTTGATCTGTGAGAATTTCTTCTGGGATACCAAATATTGGGAAATAGTTGAAAAACAAATGTTTAGAAATTTCCTCAGCTGTTTGAGTTTTTAGAGGGAATATGTTGGTAAATCTGGACATGTGGTCTATAATGACAAGTATATACTTGTAAGAATCATGTCCAGTCAGAGGTCCCATTATGTCCATAGCTATTCTTTGCATTGGTAAAGTTGGGTGAGGTGTTTCAACCAACAGATGTTTGTTGCCTGGTGCTCTTAATTGCTCACAAAATTCACAACTCTTTATGTGATCTTTAATTGTTTTCTTTAGCTTTGGGTGCCAGAAAGCTTGCTCCAAAGTGTGAATTGTTATGTCTACACCATAGTGCTCAAATAGTTGATGTTGATGAATTTGTCCAAGTAAGTTGGTTAGAGTTGATAGTGGAATTACAAGTAGTGGTTGACAGCCATTTAGATACCATACAAGGTCTTCTTTTACAAACATAGATTCAATAAAGTTTCCATATTCATTCAAAGACCCATTATCAATGTTTTCTCCTTCCAATTTGTCTACAACTTTCATTAGTGGAGTATCTAATACTTGTTCTCTATAGAAGTTTATTTCAACTGGTGTGATTTTTAGTTTCATAATCTGGGCTTGGATTTCAGTTATGTCTTCATCATAATCATTGTCTAGATTGTCATCTAAACAATCATCTAATTCTTCTAAGTCCTCTGTATCAATATAAAAGCATTTAAGCATATCCTTTCTTTCTGCTAATTGGGGAACTGTATTGCCATTTTGTTTTTCTTCATTTAATCTTTCCTTAAGTAAATTACGAAAATCAATTACTTCATCAGTTTCACCAATTCTTGATATCCAGTCTGCTCTATTAGTTCTTCCTGGTATGTATATTATTTCAAAATCCATATCCATAAGTGCCATCACCCATTTAACAGTACTTGTATTCAGTTTGTTTTGTACAAATGTTTGTACCAAATTTTGGTGATCAGTGTAGAGAAAAAATTTCTTATACTGTAGATAATGGGAGAATTTTTGTACTGCCCAATATACTGCAAAAGCCTCTTTTTGATAAGCTGCATATCTTAGTTGTGTATTGATTAGGAGCTTGGAAGCAAAAGAAATTGGTTTTCTTATTTTCTTTCCATCTTCTTCCCATTCTTGTTCTAGAACTGCACCAACTGCATAATTAGAAGCATCTGTTGTTAAATAGAATGATTTAGTAAAGTCTGGCAGTTGAAGGATTGGGGGCTCTGTCATTGCATTCCTTAGTGTTTCATAAGCTTCCTCTGCTTTTTTTGTCCATTTCAGTTTTTCTGTCTTTTGGTGTACTTTTAATAATTCTCTCAAAGGTTTTGTGATTTTTGCAAAATCTTTAACAAATCTTCTATAATAACCACAAAATGCCACAAAACTCAACAGAGTATTTGCAAACATAGGTAATTTGGCATCTTTTATTTTTTGAATCTTTTCAGGATCAGTTTCAATACCATTCTGTGTAATTCTATGACCAAGGAATTGAACTGATTCTTGTAAGAATGCACATTTGCTCAGTTTAATTCTGAAGTCTTTTTCCTTGATTCTTTCCATAAGTTTCTGTAGAGCTACAAAGTGTTCTTCCAATGTTTTGGTAAAAACTATAATATCATCCATATAATTAATGCAGAAGTTTTCCAATCCATTAATAACAAAATTTGCCATGATATAGCTGAAGTGTGAAGGTGCATTTGCCAAACCAAATGGCATGCGGTTGAATTCAAATAAACCAAATGGTGTAATAAAAGCAGTTTTCTCCTTATCTTCTTCTTTAATTGGAATATGATGAAATGCACTTGTTAAATCCAATATAGAAAAATATTTGTGGCCTCCTCCAAGCTTATCAAATAAATCTTCCTGATGTGGGATTGGATAACAATTCTTTTTTGATTGCTTGTTAAGTTTTCTGTAATCCACACACATTCTTAATGTTCCTTCTTTCTTTTTCACAAAAACAATGGGTGAAGCCCATTGGCTTTTGCTTGCTCTAATTAGACCATTTTCCAATAATCCATTTAATTGATCCCTGCATTCCTGCTGTTTGTTGGGTGGCAATCTGTATGGTCTTTGTTTGAAAGGCTTTATATCTTCCAATAATTCAATTGCCATTGGTGGAACATCTGGTGAACCAATGTCATTCTGATTTGTAGCAATAATATCTTCATAATTCTTTATCATTTCTTTTAATTCTTCTCTGTTCTTGTCAAGATTATTTTTGGACACATGTAAATAATTGTCAATTTCTAGTGTATTTGAATTAATATTGTGTACATTTTGATTAGACAAATGTTCAAATTCAATACTTTCCAACTGTAATTCTTCTATTTCAGGAGTAACTGGATTTTTCTTTTGTTCTTTTTGCACTTTGATAGTTATTCCATCTTCTAATTCTATGTATTGTGGTTTCATTTCCATTTCCATAGCCAAGTCTTCAGTTTCTTCTTCAGAGGAATTTATGAGAATAACTGAGTCATTGTCAGACTTAGGTATATTTCCAGTCTCTTCATCAGATGAGTCTATAACCATTATGGAATCATTGTCAGACTCAATTGTGTTACTGGTCTCTTCTTCAGATGAGTCTATAACAATCATTGAATCATTATCAGGCTCAGTTATGTTATCAAGCTCTTCCTCAGATGAGTCTATAACAATCATTGAACCATGATCAGAATCAGTTGAATCACTAATTTCATCTTCAGATGAGCTTGTACCATTGATTATATCCAAATCTGAGTCTGGGCTGTGATCTGATTCAATACTTGTTTCTGTATCATAATTTTCAGAAGTACTGGAACTTTCATCTGTGCCATAATTGCTATTTGAATCAAAACCATTGAATCCCTCATAAACTATGCTTGAACCATGAGTGTTGCTTGTATCATAGCCAGTATCTGGATCAGTAACTTCCATTTCTGAGTCCACACTATCTGAAACTTCAGATGGAGTATCAAAAACTTCAGATGGAGTGTCAGAATCTTCAAAATACTGTCCCATCATTCCAACAGTTACTTTTTTTACACTGCCTTGTTTTCCAAATTTTGTTTGGTGATTTTCGTTATATTGCAAAAACTTTCTAACTGGTTGTCCTTTTCTGATAAAGAATGGAAGAGAAACTTGTTTTGTTGCAAAATCAATAAGAGCTCCAGCATTTTCTAAGAAATCACAACCAAGTATTATAGCCATATCTAGTTTTTCCATAATAAAGAATTCTTGTTCCATAATTCTTCCATTAAATTGAATATTCAGTTTTGTTTTTCCTTTTGTCTTTAAAGCATTTCCCTCTGCTGAAGTGATGATTGGTAAGCCAGTAGTTTCTTTCTTGATGAATTTAGAATCCATTAACCTGATTTCTTTTTCTGTAATAAATGACAAAAGTGCTCCTGAATCACATAAAGCAATAACCTCTCTTCCATTATGATTTTTCATTCAAAATTGGAAATCTTTTCTGCCTTTTACCAAAGAAGTACACTTAAAATGTGCGATTTTCTCTTCTTTGAGATTAAATATTGCCATTCTTCCTTTAGAAATTTCAGTTTCATTAGGTTCATCAGGTCCAACATGTATTAGTCTGTTAAAGCTGCCTTTTTCATTATTTCCTGCATTTCCATTTCTTTGTTGTTGAAATCTATTTTGAGAAAAAGGTTTAAATGTATGTTCATTTTGATTTGAGTTACTCTGATTGTTGTCAAATCTCCTTTTGTACTGTTTGAATTCATTTTCGCTTTCTTTTCTTGCATTATCAAAAAATATTTCTGCTCTTTTTGCCAATTTAATATACTGATTAACTGAGTTAATCTTTCCATCTTTTTCCACATGATTAACAATTTTTCCTTTAAGACCATTCCTGAATACAGTTAACAGTTGAAGTTCTCTAACTCTTTCAGTAACACAAGCCATTTCAGTAGTATTGAATGGTAGGAATTTTTCCACAAGTTCTTTACTTCTTCTAACAAAACTTTGGACAGTTTCATCATTGAACTGTCTCAATCTATCAATTTCTTTTTTGTAAGCCATAGGATCTGGATTAAATTCTTCATCCAATGCATCCCAAATTTCATTTTCATTTGCCATGGAGGGTAAACTTTCAATAACATCTCTGGCTCTTCCAGTAGTGTATTTTCTCAGCATTCGAACTCTTTTCTCTTCTGTATCCCAAAGGTTTAATTCACAAGCTGTTTGAAAGTTCCTCTTAAAGGCCCAAGTATCTTTGCTACCAGAATAGGGTCTCAGCAAAGTAGTATTAGGTTTCTCATTAGCATCAATTAGAAGACTTGCAATTGTCTTTTCCAAAGCATTATCTTGAATGCCATCATAACTGAATTTTGGTTGAGTAGGATCAGGATTAACCATACCTTCAGGAATTGTAGCTGCCCCAGTCATCAAATGGTACTTTAAAAAGCTATTACCATCAACTTTGGCTCCACTACTTTTAATTCTCAACATTAATTCATTAATTTTTGAAAGATACTCATCTACTTCCTTGGCTCTGGCTTTGTCATTCTCATAAACCAAAATAACATTCATTGAAGTAGCATTGTGGGCTGTCGACTGCGCCATATTTGTACTTTGTTGTATTGTAATTGTAGGAATTTCTGGTTCGTCACAACTGTAATCGTCCTTTCCAATCATTTACCAACTTGCCAAAGTACTGGTCCAAATAGAACCTTTAAAGTTTGTCCACAAATAGTCTAACAAAGGCAATTTCGGTAGAAATTGATTAACAAAACACCAGTATTTCGTCCAAAGAATATGTATTGAGTAAAATGAGCTTCTAGTTCTAAACAAGCTAGTTTAAACAACTAGCTGACGGTTAGAAAACTGAACTATCAACTGTTAATTTCGTAGGGTTTATATACTCTTTTAAGGGTTGATAGTTCACAAATTTCAATGTTCACAAAAACAAAAGTAACATTTGAAGACAAAGAAAAGTTCTAAATATGGTCATGTTTTTATTGTTTTCCTCTTCTAAATAATAGTTGAATTTCGAAGGTTGGAGAGTTGCATAAGATGTAACAATTTTAGTAGGACAAGTCCAACAATCAAGAAAACATGTAGATTGTATATTTGACCGTTTTTATATTCTACCTTAATAATGATATTCAATTGATTGAGTTAGTAAATTTAGCATCAGCATATAAGGAGGAAGTATATCTGATTAATGCATGTTAAAAAGAACAGTATTGTGTATACAATACTGTTGAATAGTGAATATAATCTAACCTTAGAATTTAAGCATAATTGATAATTAATTGAACTAGTTTTAGTTCGAAATCATAAATTTATGGATTAATAAATTGTAATATTAATGCTAGGTTGCAAATAGCAAATATTCTTTATATAATTCAATAGGTTTTATTACTGCATAATGTGTATGCACTGCCCTATGCGAAACTAGGTCACTACTGCTTATCTTTATCAGTGCTATCTGCATAGTACAATACTGGTTCAATACTACTTCTCTATTGTAGAATATAGCTGACGAATGTATGTGTACAGTTATCAATTAATTTTAGAGGAGAATTATCTTTATCCCAAGAGGAATTTAAATTTGAAATTGCTTCAATAAGTGGAATTTCTGATAATTGATAATTTTGATGTTCTTTCAATAACTCACCATAAATATACAGTTCATACATTTCCAAAATATCTGAACTAGTTTTTTGTATATACAAGAAACGACCAACATTTGGGGGAAAACAATTCCATATTAGTGTACTACCAATTCGTGATGTTAAACTGTCAAGGTCATTTGATAAGCAAGATGAATTATGTACTGTTCCAGAATTAACGAAATTGATTCTTTTAACCAAAATGTTAAATATCAAATTTGTATATCTGAAAACTATATTTAAAAAAAAATTATTAGAAAAACTGTAAATATTTGAAATTCCTACAAAGTACAACTGCAAGAAAAATATGTATTTTACATACCATTATTTGAATGTCTCATTTTTAATCCAATGTGAAATATTCTATACAGGTTAAGAAGGTCTACATAAAACCATTTAAATATTTCAACTTTAGTAATACTGCAATGGCCTCTGCTAGATCCATCAGTAGCAAATGCTGCATAAAATGGATATTCAGGATGATTAGTGTTTGGATAGTTGGAAGATTGCCAACAAGGTTTCCCTCTTGCAATATTTATAAATTCTAATATATAAAATAAAATAGTTAGATTTTGCTATAATTTTTGAATTGTTTACTAAAAATATTTCATTACCAGGTTTGTCAATGTAAAGGCCTACAATTTCAATTCTTTTCAATTTCATTACAGTTTGAGTACTACTGTTGGCTTTTAGCAGAACAAATTGTCCTATAACAGGCCTATTGCATACAATTGAAGTAGTTGCATTATTTAATTCTTGAAGAATTTGTGAACATTTTTCATTGGCTGTTAAAGTTTTATTCAGTAAGAAATGTTTATTGAGTATAAACACTTCTAATTGTTTTGTAAAGATTTTAATGACAAATATTTCATATATTAGAAATTTTCCATGCAAATCAATTGAGAAATAATGATCTCTGTTTTGTCTAGAAATATAATATTTTGAAAGATGTGCCTCTTCTAGTGGATACTCTCCATAACTTTTGGCATCTTTTACAGACAGAACAAATACATCGGCATGCAACGCTAAATTATCTATTTATTGATTGGTGTTAATATTGTTAAAAATTCAAAAATGACTAAATATAAATTGTTCTTACTTGTATAAATTTCAATTTCACATATTACCACTTCCGGTTCTGTATCTATAAATGAAATGTTGACATATTGACCGGGTATCATCGAATTTTGACACGTAAATCTATTTATCTCTTTTGTTGTATTTAAAAAGATATTTGTAATGCAAGAATTGTTTGTAAAGAGAATATTTTTGAATTTTTGAACAGATATTTCAAGAATTCCAATTTCTAATCTCCTATTTGGTAAATAGATATCTATATCTCTTATAGTATAGTCTGTAATTAGGTCAATAAATAGCCAAATTGAAAGAGAATTAATATCTATAGCATTCATTTTGAATAGTTTTGAACAACCGCCTAGCTGTTCATTTGAATTTTTAATACCATCTACTATATGATTTATATGATAGATCTCTTCTGGATTTGAAATTTCGCTATTATGTTTTATTTCTTTCCTATAAGCAATATTGTATTTTCCACTAGATTGAATGCCGTGACAATAATTATTTCGCAAGATTTCTTTAGAAGAATTTGAAATATTTAAAATTTCAAAATTTTTATTTACATTTCCATATTCTTCAATATCATTTTTTATTTCATCAGTTGAACTGACACCATTTAAATATTTCTCATACCATTTATTAAAATTTTTATCATACCAAAATCTTCCGGAAGAACAGTTTGAATATTTTCTCCAAAGAATGGTTAGACAGTGCTCAACAGTCATCTCTTTAAACGAATCGTTATGACACAATTCATTTTCGAATAAATCTACAAAAAGAATATATGATATTTGTTTGAATGTTCTCTTGTTTTTTTTAGAACAAAACATTATCTTACCTACAGGAATCATTGTTAAAAGTTCGTCAAAATAATTTCCCTTATATATTTGATAATTGCATTTTGTTTTCATATGGCATCTAGACTGTTTGGTGGGAAATTGTAGTCCTATTGTCAAACTACCACAGCCCACTGTGTTTTGACACAGTTTGAAACAATCTGAAATTTGTGTTGAAAGAGGTTTACTGTCATCCATATCTTCATATTGTATATCATCTCCAAAACAATCAAATGTTGTAGATACATAATCAACACCTAGTGAAATTGAAGAAAAATGATAAAAGAGAGCTGTTTTTTATAAATATCTCTTACCTAAACTACAAATCTCTTTGTAATAAGAATAATCGCATTGACAAACTCCATTAATACATTTTCCATTTGGATATAAACAATCTTTGTCGAATTTACAACAAACTGTTAATTTAAAATGCTAAAATATTATAATTAGAATAGTTTCAATACTTTTTTTTACCTGTAAAATTTGAATGAAATGTTAGAATTGTTGTGAAAAAAAGATAGAAACTTTTGCTATTCATTTAATTTTTGAACAGTGTCTTCAACATTACAGATTGCCAAATGCAATGTTTTATGAAATGTTCAACAATGAATAATTCAAAAAAGGTGTTAACTTTTCAAATAATTTCTGTCTTTTGTTTAGATCAATTCATACTTCAATAATGAAATATGCTCTACATTGCCTTTTAATATATTCATATCCATTATTTTTTATTCAACCAGGTATAAAGTGGACGACAGGTATGTTGGAACACCTCAAATTTTTATAGGCCAAATATTAAAAATCTTTTTTGTGATGAAAGAGATTATTTTTTTTATTTTTTTAGTGTTTAATAATAGGTTCAACTTGCAATTTTATATAAATTTCTGTAAAACAAACAGCAGTTGGGTACATTTTTACATATTTTTTTTTTATAGAAATTACCATAGTTTTCTGATTTTTTTTTCTTATTTGGCAGTGGGACATGTTTATTGGAACAATGTTCAATAGTTAAATTTTTGGTCTACTTTTGTATGTGCCCACCCTCTCTTTCTATACATTTGCTTATTCTACTGCCCATTCCCCCATATAAGCCTGGCAACAAGAGTGGATTTCTGTTGATAACCTCATAGGAGCATTTCATAATCTTTTCCCACAGTTCATCCTCTGTCTCGAACTGTGGACTATCATAGACCATTGTCTTGGTCAGATGCCACATGTTCTCTATTGGACTTAGATCAGGGCTCCTTGCTGGCCAATCTATGGGCTTGATATTATTGCTTTTAAAGGCCCTTTTTGTTTTTCTTGCAGTGTGACAGCCAGCATTGTCTTGCTGGAAGATGTACTGCCTGCCCATTTTTGCCTCAATTTCTTCTATGACAGGCAGAACATCTTCTACAATGAAGGAGCTATAGTTTTCAGCATTCAGCTTGCTCCTTATCCTCCAGACTTCAAATATGCCATCAGAGATTATCAACCCCCACACCAATACTCCACCTCTCCCCATATTTTTTGTGACCCTGAAGTCCTTTTCGCTGTTACTGGTCCAAGTCCTAAAATTGTTAGGTCCACTTAGCGAAAACCTAGCCTCATCAGTAAAAATAACCCTAGACCAGTCTAGATTTTCGCTAATAACTTTGAGGCAGTATGCTTTTCTGTGTTTACAGTCTTTGGAGGTGAGATCAGTTCTTTGTCTGACTCTTTTATATTTGAAATTTTGTCTTTTCAGCTCCCTCTGTATTGTTCTTATGCTTACATCTACTTCTAATTCTTTTCATATCTTTGCTGCTGTCACTCTTTGCTTGTTATCTTTAAATTTCTTTAAAATTCTTTTCATCCTCACAATCTCTCTGTCGGAAAGCTTCTTTGGACCTCCCCTATTTTCTTGTTCTGGCTTCTTATACTTTAGTATGTACCTAATTGATGATGGTGCCATTCCTAAAACTCTTGCTGTTGCCCTTAATTTGCCTATTTCACTATATTTCTTGATTACCAAATCCCTTATATCTTGACTCCAAACCATAATTAATAAAATACAATATAAATTATGTGCAGTAATTTTTAATATTCAATAACTAATTAACTTAACTTAAAACAGGAAAAAAGTTGAAAAATTTTTTGTTTGAGAAATCTATTTTAATATCAAACCAGATGTCAACTCAATGTTCCAATAAACATATTGAGCTGCCAAATAAAGAAAAAACTTATGAAAATTATTAAAAATTTTTGCTAATAATCTTCACAAAATATTATCATTTTCTTAAATTTTTTTCAATATTATGTCAATTTAACTCTTTTTCAATATAAATTCAGACAAAAAATACTAATTTGCAGAGGACAAACAATTTTAACATTAATTAAAAATTGGCCTATCAAAATTTATGGTGTCCATATATACATGTTGTCCACTTTATATTCAAATAGACAATTGATGATTCAAAATCTTATACAACTCATAAGTATGTATTTAAAATTGTAGAGGGCGCTCGCAGTCTATTCATCAAAAGTGAGAATTGAGATTATAAAAACAAAAATGGCTAAATACCATTTCAATTATACATTTTTTGAATTAGAAGTTAAAAAATTCAACAAAATAGAGACAGCTGATACTCTACTAAAAGTGTTTTTTATGAAATAATCTACAATGGCATCCATCATTGAAACAGCTACATTTGAGGATTCAACACAATATTTTAACCTACTTCAGTTGGATGTAAAATTGTAATTACAATAGAGAACATGTGGACAATTTTTTCGAATTTGAATTGTTCTGAGATCTGTCTTGTTCATGTTTCTGCTTCTCTCTATTAAAATATTCTCTTTCTTTTTCATGTCTTTCTTTTTCCAACTCAAATCACCGTCTTTCAGCTTCAATTCTCTTCCTTTCTTCTTCGATTTCTTTTAATTCTCATTCTTTATGTCTCTTTTCATTAGACAACTCTTTCTCTGTTCTATCATTATCTTCTTGTGGAAGAATACACTGGTTTTTAACTGCCTTATTTAAATTTTTACTTTCACTTTCAATACTATCATTTTCGAAATTTATGACATTCCTATCTGATAGAACTTTTACATCATCATTCAGGTTAGAATCGAATGGAATACTTTCGGAATCCTGCTTAGAAGCTAGCAAATATTTGCAACCAGGCACATTCATATCAATTTTCGAAATTAATTGATTAAATTCATCGCCTTCCCATAGTTTATTATCTTTCCTCCTGTGAAAACCTATGTATAACAGTTGTGCAAATACCATTGACATTGGTCCCTCTGGAGGCCATTTCATATCATCTAATAATAATGGTATAATTGGTTTATTTAATGCTCCCGATAATGAAACTTCTCTTCGACAATTAGCACTTAAAGCATGTTTTGGTGTGACACAGGAAATAACAACTCTACAACCTCTGATTCCTTTATCAATTTTATCAAATAGTGAATCTCCACCACCCATTTGCATTATGTCCAGCCAACAATGATATCCCAATCCACTCAACTTCTTGTATAGGCATCTGATTTGAGGTTGTTTATCCCATTGATAAGAGATGAAAACATTGGGACTTCTCACTTCTTCGTCCTCACTTTTAGCATTCAATGTTTTGGATTCTACAGCCTTTTGCTCTCTCTTTGGTATTATTATTTCTTCTTCAGGTGGATTCATCCATCCTGCATATGGAGAATCTTTAGCTGTCAATTTCATATCAGGAACAACATAGTATCGAATTTGCATCAGTAGTTCTTGAAATTTAGGAGGCATCCAAAACACTTTATCACCTTTTTGCATGCCTCCATTTTTGAAGAATTGAATGTATAGATATTCAGACATAATTGGACCCATCAGACCAGCAGGCGGCCATTGTAGTTTTTCCATAAGTAAAGGAATCATTGGTTTACCAAGATTAGTTGTTAAATTTACTTCTCTGCAACAATTTGCTGATTTTGAGTATTTCTCACTTACACAGCTAATGATTACTTTAGCTGATCTTACGCCATCATTAATTTTTGAATATAGTTTATCACCTCCACCCATTTGACCAATGTCCATCCAGCCTTTAAAGCCGGCCATCTCTAGGTGTTTCTTTAACATTTTAACTTCTTGTTGATGTCCCTATTGATAGCTGAGAAATATTTCAGGTTTTTTGAATTCTTCTTCTTCATCTTTAACAACATTTTTTACAGAAGCTAAAGCGTTTTCTACAATTTCTGCTGCATTGAGTCTGTTCATTTCTTTTAAATTATTTAAAATGGCAAAAGTAGCTTCTCTTGTTTTGTGTGTAGCGAACCATTCGTCCAACATCGATAGACAAGGATCTGGTTGAGTAGCCCAATGTCGAATATCATCATTAGAATAGTTCAATTTCATAGAGAGAAGTCTCCAATCATTATCAGATTGATCATTCATTAATTCTGAAACATGACGAGACCATGCTGGAGCGTGTGATAGAGTCATATGATTTAATAGTTCAACTCTTTCGTCAAGTCCTTTGATTGTATATTCAATTTGATCAATGCGTTTCTTTGTTTCCTTTACATCTTGTTTTACATCAGCAACATCTTTCTTTGTTTCTTTATCATCGGTATCGAGG
>CAJFCJ010000063.1:82377-124094 GCA_904063045.1 Dimorphilus gyrociliatus
ATAAATATGAATAATGAGGATCATTATCTTTGCAACAAATCATCAATTGGAGCTTTGTCAAAGGGGAAATTTGGTACCTTGATGTACTTTTAAGATTGCCAATGAACCTTTCATTCAAATGTACTCCATTCATGTATTTTTGAAAAAAAATGGACAGCTTAAGCAAGTTCCTTTGCTTTTTTCTTTTCTGTCTTCTAAAAAAAAGAGAGCATATAAACTACTTTTCCAGGTAAGAATTACATTCATAAATATACTTACTAATAAGCAATCATGTTAAATTTTAAGGCTGTGAAGGATTTAGCTGAAAATTGTGCTCCTAAGAAAATAGTCTTAGACTATGAAAAGGCTGTTTGGAAAACTTTACAAAATATATGGCCTGATGCTGTCTTGACTGGATGTTCATTTCACTGGTCTCAGGCAATATTTAGAAAAATTCAGGTTTATTGATTTCTAAAATTTTTAACAATCCAATTAATATTTTTTTTGTTTAAGGAACTTGGTTATAGCAGGGAATTTAGAAAAAAGAGGGAGCTTGGGAATCCATGAGAATGATTATGTCTTTGCCATATTTGCCTCATGGCATGATTGAAAATCAATTCACTAAAATTCAAAATCAACTGACAAAGAAAATAAACTGTCTGATTTGTTGGACTATGTGTCTAATAGTTGGATAAAAAATACATTTTGGTCTCCAGAGACTTGGTCTGTTTTTGATCAAAGCATAAGGACAAATAATGATCTGGAAGGTTATCATCAAAGGCTCAATAAAATTGTTGGAGAAAATGTTTCTTTTTATTTAGTGATTGATGAGTTAAAGAGGGAAGCAGACATGATAAATCTGTACAAAAAGCTTTTAAGTGAGAGAAAGATAATTAGACTTCAGAGGAAGACTTATAGCCAAATTCAAAAAGATCTTTTCTTAATTTGGGAAAATTTTAAAACAGGTGAAATTAATGCAAACCAGCTTCTGCAGCTTTGCTCAGAATTATATTATTGAAAATAATTGACAATACCTTGATATCAAAAAACTTTACTTGAAAACACTGGTCATTTAATTGTAAAACTTGAAAAAAGTTTGTCTTTCTTTTAAAGTTGTTTACAAATAATCAATACACAATTTATATGGTAAACCTAAAGTTGCATATATAAAAAGTTTTCTATTAACTTGTTTTTCAATATAGATTTACATTTAAATGAAATTTATTTTTATTTATGTTTTCTTTTAGTTCATGGATATTTAATTTTAGTTTATAGACATTTTCTTTCACTGTATGGACGTTTTCTTTCACTTTATGGACGTTTTCTTTCACTTTATGGACGTTTTCTTTCACTTTATGGACGTTTTCTTTCACTTTATGGACGTTTTCTTTCACTCCATAAGGAAATATAATTCCTAAAAAATTAAGCTAATAGGAAAAGTTAAGTGATTTTTTTTGTGAATATTTCATTTATTAATTATATGTTTAACATATTCTTTTACCAAAGGTTTACTTTTTCAACACATATTTATATTTAAATGAAATTTATTTTAATGGACGTTTTCTTTCAGTTCATGGACGTTTTCTTTCAGTTTATGGACGTTTTCTTTCATGGACGTTTTCTTTCATGGACGTTTTCTGTCGACCCCCAGGAATTGTAGCTGCCCCAGTCATCAAATGGTACTTTAAAAAGCTATTACCATCAACTTTGGCTCCACTACTTTTAATTCTCAACATTAATTCATTAATTTTTGAAAGATACTCATCTACTTCCTTGGCTCTGGCTTTGTCATTCTCATAAACCAAAATAACATTCATTGAAGTAGCATTGTGGGCTGTCGACTGCGCCATATTTGTACTTTGTTGTATTGTAATTGTAGGAATTTCTGGTTCGTCACAACTGTAATTGTCCTTTCCAATCATTTACCAACTTGCCAAAGTACTGGTCCAAATAGAACCTTTAAAGTTCGTCCACAAATAGTCTAACAAAGGCAATTTCGGTAGAAATTGATTAACAAAACACCAGTATTTCGTCCAAAGAATATGTATTGAGTAAAATGAGCTTCTAGTTCTAAACAAGCTAGTTTAAACAACTAGCTGACGGTTAGAAAACTGAACTATCAACTGTTAATTTCGTAGGGTTTATATACTCTTTTAAGGGTTGATAGTTCACAAATTTCAATGTTCACAAAAACAAAAGTAACATTTGAAGACAAAGAAAAGTTCTAAATATGGTCATGTTTTTATTGTTTTCCTCTTCTAAATAATAGTTGAATTTCGAAGGTTGGAGAGTTGCATAAGATGTAACAATTTTAGTAGGACAAGTCCAACAATCAAGAAAACATGTAGATTGTATATTTGACCGTTTTTATATTCTACCTTAATAATGATATTCAATTGATTGAGTTAGTAAATTTAGCATCAGCATATAAGGAGGAAGTATATCTGATTAATGCATGTTAAAAAGAACAGTATTGTGTATACAATACTGTTGAATAGTGAATATAATCTAAACTTAGAATTTAAGCATAATTGATAATTAATTGAACTAGTTTTAGTTGGAAATCATAAATTTATGGATTAATAAATTGTAATATTAATGCTAGGTTGCAAATAGCAAATATTCTTTATATAATTTAATAGGTTTTATTGCTGCATAATGTGTATGCACTGCCCTATGCGAAACTAGGTCACTACTGCTTATCTTTATCAGTGCTATCTGCATAGTACAATACTGGTTCAATACTACTTCTCTATTGTAGAATATAGCTGACGAATGTATGTGTACACTCTGAAAACAAGTTAAAAAGAATGTTTATATTTGGGTGATTTGCTCAGAGAATGTACATCATTAAAATCCTATAGTCAAAATGGTTTGAAAATTTCAGGTAAAGGTTTTGAGAGAATATGTCATGGTCTAAAATCTTCATCAAAATCTCTTGAATTGATCAATTTTTTGTTCTTTAAATATCAAATTAACCAATCACAAGAATATCTATTTGGAAAACTTGCTTTTGAAGTGCACTGACTTACAGAAAATCTATGTATCTCGTAGTTGTATTGCTATTCTTATAGCTGTTGGTTTGAAATCCTTAATTCATCAGCCATTGATCAATGATGTATATTATGGTGATAAATTTTCAGAGTTAAAATTAGCTTTTCGCGTAAAATGTTTTGTGGATTTAGGAAGAATTTGTAACTTTTTCGAATTATCAGCAGAAACTCTGACATCAGTATATATATCTACAAACTTTTGAAATTATTTTTCAAGTTTAATTAATCATTAAAGTATTTGTACTTTGTTGTATTGTAATTATTGAAACTTGTAGTTCATCACAATCCAATTCGTCCTCTCCAAATCATTTAACAATTTGCCAAAGTACTCACACAAATAGAATGATGCTTTGTCATCCAATAGATTATCCTATATATCAAAATTTTTCTTCTGGCTCTCAGCATATGTCTTCTTTGATGTCTGTAGATCCTTTTCTCTGATAGTAATTTTTCGGGGTCGACAGAAAACGTTCACAAATGTGAAATTTGAAGGCTAGGTTTTAGATTGAAATAAGGTTAGAAGGAAGAATACAGCAACTGATTTCTACTTAGGAGGCTCTCCTCTTAGGATCAGAGCTAAAAATGTATAGCTGCATTTACTTCTCACACTGTTTTTAAAAGAGGAACTGGTGATAAAATTTCAAGATCAAGCCTCATTTTAAGAATCTACTTTGAAAATTGTTTCAAAGAAAGGAGACAAAGTTTCTTTTAGTTATTCTAATTTTTCCAATTATTTATCTTGCACAAGTTATCTTTTTGAGAAGATTTGTGTAAAATTTCCTGCTTTGGATTCTTACTGATGGTTTTGTATAACCATGAACAAGTGGATTTATTGTTGAATTTGAAAGAACAATTGCTGATATTGAATTTGTAATTATCTGAAGTTTTGGTCCCAATTGAGTGTATCCTTCATTCAATCTATAATAATTAACAATTGACATTACAACTGGCACAGTCCATAAAAGCCAATTGAATATTAATAAATAGGTTATGACTCTAATGCTAGTCCCTTCGGTTTCATATTTTTAACATTTGACACATCTGAAATTGCTCTTCTGTGTTTCCTTACTGCTCTTAATATTGGTATATAGAAAAATAAACTGGCAGTGGTATTAGGAAGAATAACAATTAGTCCCCAAAAGTATAAATACGAGAATGAAAAGACAGTATGAATGTCACATATAAAAGTAACATTTGATTTTAAAACACTGCTATATTTATTCCAGCCCATAACCGGAAGTGAGTTGACAATTATACTGATTAGCCAGACAATGGCAAGTAAAACAAAAGCCGTCTTTCTTGTCCATAGTTTATGAAATTTAAAAGGATTTTTGATTGCTATAAATTTTTCAAATATAATGAGCGTTACAGTGAATGATGATGCTGCAACAATCAAAAAGACCATTTGACTTGAAATGAGGCAAAGGTAATAGTTTTTTTGACTATTTTCCAAAAGAAAGACACAAGTGATAGTTATTGAATATAAAATATCAGTAACAGTCAATACAGTCACACCAAAATTTTTCAATTTCCACATGTCTTTAGTAATTATACCAATTAGGATTAAATTACTATTTTAAAAACAAACCAACAATTTGATTACAGTACATCAATGATAATATAATAGTTTTAGCATTCAGCATCCTTGATGCTGTAAAGAGTAATAAATACATTGGAGATAGACCTAATAAATTATGTACAAGAAAAAAATTAACTTTCTTCAGGTAAAATCTAAAGCTTATTCATATAAAAAAAAGTACCATTAACAAAATTTATTGTATCCCCAATTAGTAATAGAAATATGCTTGTATATAGGCCCAATTGAACATTTTATGACAACTGTACTATTTCATTAATGAAATGGTGCAGTAAGTAAATTTTTAATAGTTACCATTAACTTCAATTCTTATTTCAGTGGAGTAGAAACTCTACCCAACTGTCCCCTAACAGCATCATTGGTTAATTATTTATATGTATTACTTAGAACCTAACGAGATATAAAACTGTCATTGACTATGCATTTATCATAATTAATATCACTGTAAAGCATTTATATTCTTCTCTTTTGTCTTCCAAAATAGTAAAATCATCAGTATTTTCACTTAAATGCAATTAGACAGTAAAAATTTCATCAGAAATTCACTTAGATGCAAGTTTTAAATTGAAAAAAGAAATACAGATTTCATGAAAACATTCAATCAGACAGCAACTTTACAGCAATGTTTATTTCAATTGACATTGATAGCATGATAATAAAGGGGGAAAAGTGGAAAGAAGCCATGAAGAATGTTGGTTGATTAATGTTAATGATGTTTTAAAACCATTCAAAATATCAAATTATCTGTAAAAAGCAATGCTTGTTTCTTAAAAAATGAATACGACAGAAAACGGCCCCAACAGAAAACGGACCCAACAGAAAACGGCCTCAACTTGAACAGAAAACGGCCCCAACTGGAACAGAAAACGGCCCCAACTGAGACAGAAAACAGCCACAGGATTCTTCAACCTAAAATATATAAAACAAGAAATGAATTAAATTTTGAAAGTGTGTTTATTTGAAGAGTTGAATACATTATGAGACTACAACTTAAAAGATCATGCAATTAAACAACAATTGATTTATTTATTGAGCTACTAAATAAAGTTCAGAACACTTTACTAGAACTTGTGATGAAGTAATCTCATGCTTTTCAAATCTTTCCCAAATTGAAAATATTTTATTTTGCAGGTTCTTATAAAGCTTTCTTTGGTATCTTAATATCTTCTTTTCTGATAACATTCTTTGATATGCTGCTATAAGGTCTGCTTCCCTTTTCAATTCATCTATCACAGAATAAAATGAAACATTCACTCCAACATTTCCATTCAACCTATTGTGAAATCCCTCAACATCATTATTTGTTCTGATTGCACATTGATAGATAGACCAACATTTTGGTGACCAAACATCATTCAAAATCCAAGTTCTTTCAAAATAATCAATAAAATCAGCAAGTTTATCAATTGATTTAAGGTAATCCTTAATTTTAATAAACTCTATTGGAATAATGTGAGATGGAAGGAATGGCAAAGCCATTAGCTGTCTCATTTCAAACCATTGTCCATTTTTTTTGTTGAAGTCTGATGAATAACCAAGCTCCTAAAAAAACAAAATTAAAAATGACTCCAGTTTGAGTTTTAGGTTGAATAATACCTGAATTTTTCTATAAACTGCTTGATTCTAATGGAATAAGCATCCTGACAGATTTACATTTTCCCAATGATTTAATACAGCTTTCCAAACAGCTTTTTCAAAATCCATAACTATCTTTTTTGGTTCCTTATATTGTAGCAGTTGATTAATGCACTTAAAAACAGTGAAATGAATATTAAATGCATTTCAGAGAAAATTTCAAGTTGAACTACCTTGAATAACAGATTATATGCTTTTTTCTTTTTTGATGACATGAATGCATATAGAAGAGGAACCTGTTTTAATTCACCTTCGTTTTTGAGGAATGAGTGAAATGAAAATAACTGTGTAAATGGGTCCTTAACAATCTTGAAAGTTCCATCTAAGTACCAGACTTTTGACACTGCAAGTAAGCTAAGTTGTTTTGAAGTGGAAAAAATAATCACTCTTTCATTTTTTTCAAGGACATCTTCCTTTAAGAAATCATCAGGAATGAAGCAATTATTAATAAGAAAGTTTCTTCCAATAGGTTCATTGGGACGATTTTTTCTTCTATGGTAATTTATCATTTCTTTGCAATTTTCAACTTTTACAATATTTCCCATATTTGCAAAAGGAAGCAGAACATTTTCAGCTATTTGTTTTCCACTAACATTGGTGTCAGTCTTTCCTTTTTGTTTTGCTGTCACTTTCATTTCAATAATTTGTTTTAAATTTTTTTTGGGGGGGTGAATATGATATTTAGACCCCAAAGAGAAGTTATTATTTCTTTGAACAACACTGGCAGGACATTTCATTTTCTTGCTTCTAACTCCACATCTCCAAATTATGGAAGTCTTGTCTTTTCTTTTGACAACAAATGAGTGACCATTAGATACAAGTAATTCTTTGCCTTTTTGACTTCCTGTAGGGAATATTCTGAATTTACCATTGCTGTCATA
This sequence comes from Dimorphilus gyrociliatus, assembly GCA_904063045.1. Classification (NCBI taxonomy): domain Eukaryota; kingdom Metazoa; phylum Annelida; class Polychaeta; family Dinophilidae; genus Dimorphilus; species Dimorphilus gyrociliatus. The sequence continues at coordinate 89,523 of CAJFCJ010000063.1, forward strand.
GTTCACCTCTGGTATACTTTCAAAGGACTCCTCCATATTGATATCATTCTCATTCAAATGTAATGTATTTCCATGCAGAGGGCTGCTTTCACTAAGATTATCAACAAGCCTGTACTCTGAATCACAATTCAGTGTTTCAATAAGGGTAACCACTTCTTCATGATCAACATCCATTATTATATTTTGCACATCTATCTCTTCTCTTGAATGATTTAGATCTATATTTTCAGCATTTGAGACTTTATTGGTAGATTTATCTTGTAAAATTTCATCACATTTGCTCAGAATAATTCTGATTCTTTTTTTATCAACACTTGAACATATAGAACATAATCCATCTACAAAAGAAAGAGCTTAGTTTACATTAAAATCAATTTGGATCTTACCTGATAAACAAGCCCAATGGACTTTATGATGACAAAGTGAACAAACACCTTGCTTCAGCTTATTAATCTTTTTCTTACATCCAAAACAATATGGTAGCATTGTGGCAAAAATCTCCTTTGAGCTGCTTTAACCTATTGGCAGGAATTTAAAAATAGTGCAAAATATTCAACCTCTTAGGAAAAACTGGTGGACAATTTAATATTTTTTCATCCAATATTTACTAACTAATAGAAAAAAATTTTAAATTAACTTATTCTATTCAATTTATGAGTATTGTATATTTTGAAATTTTGTGGCTGTTTTCTGTCTCAGTTGGGGCCGTTTTCTGTTGGGTCCGTTTTCTGTTGGGGCCGTTTTCTGTTGATCCCTGATACATAGGCTCATATGAAACTTCAATTGTTTATCTCACATTCTACCCTGTTGCACTAACTCTTTATGTTCTCTGATTGAAAAGGAAGTGCCCTATTTTTTTGAAATATCTTTTCATTGATAATTGAAATTTATTTTAAAGGGGTAAAGATTTTGTTAAAAGTCAACCAAAAACAATTATAGAAATGTACAGTAAGCTAAATGGCCAGATATTGCTTTGGTAAGAGATGTTTTTATTTCTATAGAAAATCCTTTCTTTTGAGATGATCCATCAGTTTTGAGTACAATTCTTATATCATTAACTATTGGTTCTGTATAGACATCCTCCACAGAGTAGTAATGGTGATTAAAAAATCCTTCAAATTTAAAGGAGGGACCTAAAAAATATAAGATAAAAAGTTAAAAATTCAATGGATATATTTCTTTGTTTTTTTACAGACCATTTGAATTGATAATAGACAATTCATTTCCACATAATTTAGCAGAATTTGAGTTCTGTGTTATTAAATGAGAATCTTGTTGACAATTTGGTGAATACTCCACACCAAACTTAACAAATCTCTCAAAAAAATACTGAATATAAAGGGAAAAATATAACATAGTCAATATTTAACAAAGTGAAGAGAAAACTTGAATTTCTTACCATTTTACATCTTGCATAATGTCTTAATATTAAACTGGTATTTTTTATACTTTGATAAGGCTCAAGAGATTTAATAACTATCCTTTCACTCTCACATGACAACTGATAAACTTTATTCTCGTAATCTTTGAATCCAATTGTATACAATTGTATACAATTTTCTCTTTTTTATTATCATAATTGGTTTTGGTAATTTTGTTTTTATTTCAATAAAATATGACCTACTGCCTAAAAATGGAGAAAAAGAGATTACTGGAACCACTAACCTTCACATAAGAAAAAGTTTAATTCAACCCTTCTCGATGGCACTTAATAAATTTTGAAGAGTGAAACCTTAATTAACCTTGTACCCAACCAAATAACTAATTCTGGTGTCAAACTGCATGAGTACACAGATTTTCATATCAAAATTATAAAAAAAACATTATTGCATGATAAAGGAATTTATTCTACTTGAAGCAAAACAAAAAAATGGATTTCATTCCTGATGATTTCTTAAAAAATGACATTTATGAAAACAGCAATAGAATCCTTAATTTTGTCAAAATTATTTGTTATAGATAGAACTTTCAAGATTGTGAAAGATCCACTCACAAAAGAAATTCTTTAAGGGGTATTTCTGTGCTTCCCAATGGTGATTGATTTAAGAATGCTTGGATCAATGGTAAGTTTGTAAATGAGTTGTTGATAGCCTGTTAAAAATGAACATTTTGAAGATTTTTTGGGTAAGATTTTGGGTGGGGAATGGGTTATTAAAAATATGCGAGCAATTGATTTGTAATTAGGTGGGTCCAAACTAAGGTTAGGAAGAATGAAGTTCTTAAAACTGGATCCAGGGCTGGGTTAGGGTGAAACCTCAAAACTGTCTGAATTTTTTACACCTCCATTTGCATTTGGTTGTGAATCTGGCAGTATAATTCAACAGATTTTTTGTGAGTTAATGAGAACAAGAATCCTTACAGTTATATTACATTCTTAATAAATTAAATAGCATATTTATAGAACTACCTGTAAATCTTTGTTTAGGCTTGACACTCTCAATTCTGCATTATTAATCCTATTAATAAGACTAAAGAAGTTCTGACTGACTTAGTGTTGTTATTATTGAAAAATGAGTTAATGAAAAGAATTCAATTGAAATTACACTGATAATCCCCTAATCAGAATACAATCTTGCTTTAAATATATGGTAAAGCACCATACTTTTCTAAAAATAATAAATTACAACATTGATTTGTGTTAAAAAATTTCAAGCTTTTTTTATTTGAAAATATTATTTCAAATGCTGAAAAGTTTGATATAAAACTTTTACTATTCAATTTTCTTGAATTTGATGATTTTTGTATTAATCTTTTAACAACTTCGCCAAATGACTGAATATCATCAGAACCTAATTTTGTATCACAGTTACAAAATTTTTTTATTAACAGTATACACTTTTTTTTATTGCCTTCCAAATCCTTTTTTTTTAAAGAAAAGATTCTTTTTTTAAATAAGAAAAGACTGTAATAAATCTTCACCTGAAATGTTATTGTATCAAATGATATATCCTTATTACATGACGATTTGGAATTATGACAAAATATAATTGCTGTTATTAAAGATTTTGCCATAATTAAAATATTTTTATTATTAACTATTTTAGGATCATTTTGATTCATAGCAGAAAGTGGTAATGCTTCTCTGTCATATGATAAAAAATGGTAATTCATTTTATTACTGAATTTAAAATCTGTTTTTTTTTACATATTGAGATTATTAATGAAGATATATTTTTATTTATTACTTTTTTCAAATTCTTTTTGTTTTGAAGCTGCAATATTTTTAGCTCTGCAGAATTTTTTTAAAAATTTTTAAGTATATTATTTTAAATTGTAGTAGGCCTTTAGTCTTACCTAAAACTTGCAAGAAAGCTTAAAATATCAGTTAAAGTATATAATAGAGGGTTAACAACTGAATTTAATGGTAGAAATATAACAACCAGTGCAATGTAAGCTTGACTTGATATAGTCAATGTAAAGAAAACTGAATAGATTCCTTTAAAGCAGAAAAATTTGTAAAAAATGAATATGAATTTATCATGATAAAACCTAAAATTGAAATTGGTAACCAACAAAAAACATTTGTTATAACAATTAAAAAAGATCTTAGTTTAATTTTTTTTTGTAAAGTTTTAAATTTAGATTTTTCAAGTATATTTTTAGATTCCAAAGTTTTCTTCCATATTTTAAAATATAATGCAACAATTATTAGACATACTAAACCAACAAAACAACCAAAAAATATAAAAGAAAAGAACCATCCTACTGTTTTAGAACTGGAAATATGTAATGTAAAACACACTGGACTTTTTGAGTAGTAATCCTAAGGATAGAAATTTAAATTATAACTCTGAAAATTTTTGGGTATTGACAGAAAGCATTTATGTTTAGGGATTTTAAATATTGAATTTTGAAATTGTCTTAACTGCTCTATGGAAACTGCAAGATGAAAAGGTGAAAACAATCAATGTTTTCTGTCATAAAACTAAAAATTACTCTATAAAAGAACAATGGAGATATTGATACTAAAGGTGCAGTGACATTTCGGCCCAGGACAGTTCGGCCCACTTTTGGACATTTCAGCCCATTTTATGACTTTTTGAGTTAATTATGAATTAATTACAATAAATAAGAAAAAGCAAATCAATTTTAAAATTAATAAAAAATATAATAAGTAATATAATATAGTAATTCCAGATATGTAAAATAATTATTATAAAATTCAAAATATTTTCAGAATAATGGATACCAGTTTTCCTTATTTCTGAAGTATATTTTACATTGTTTTACAATTTCCTTTTCCTGTTTTGAGAAAAAGTAGAAAGCATATTTCTTTTCTTCATTTATCATAGAAGCTTCAATAGAAATTACAACATGAATTTGAAAAACTGTTGGAAGTGTGGATTAAGATTTCATTGTACACAAAGAAAATTCAGATGCCAGTTGTGCAGACATATTATCATACAAAGTGTTCAAAATGTAAGTAAACTCTGTAACTTTCTCAGGTATAATGCTATATCACCTATATATTAAGATGCAGATTATTGTCCTGATTGTCATGATGTCAGCAAACAAAAATTATTTATTAAATTAAAGAAAATAGATAATTATCATCAGAGTAAATTCATCCAGAATATGATGAAACTGTTGTTAATTTAGAATCATCAATGAATAATACAAGTGAAATGAATACAAATCAGGTAATTTCATTTGTTCAAAGATATTATTATTTCACCATAAATTTTAACAGTTAAGACTTTCCTTTGACTTCAATTCACCTGAATCACCAAACAATGAAAAAGAGTTGAACTTTCCTGAACATGACAAGACATGGCAAAGAGAGTTGATATAAGTGATGAAACTTCATTTGAGATGGATAAGCAGTATAACATCATGGAAAAAGAAAGAAAGAGATGATTTCAAAATAGTTGTAGGTGGAAGTACAAAAAATAAAGACTTACTTCTACACAAAAACTGTTCATATTCTGTAAAAAGAAAAACTGAAAGTTCAATCACCTGGAGATATACTCAGAGATATGCCAAAGCTCCTTGTCCTGCATACATATTACAAAAGGGATCAAAGTTCATTGTAAAAAATGAAAACCATCTTCATAAATTGCATAAAAACATAGAAAGTGTTCTTCAATCAAGAATGGACTTAAAAGAAATGGCAACTGAGTAAAAGACCAAAAGATCCAAGACATTTAGATTGAAAAAAAAAAAAAAAAAAAAACTGAGTAAAAGACCAAAGCATCCAAGACATTTAGATTTTGAAATAAATCTGGATGAAGTTCCAATTGATTTCTTATTGAGAGATATAAAAGAAAAGAAAAATCATTGTATTATAATTGGCACAAATCATCAAATAGAATTACTGGAATGTTGTAAAATTTGGTTCATTGATGCAACTTTTAAAGTTGTCAGAGATCCATTTTATCAACTGTTTTCAATTCATGGATTCTTGAAAAAACATGATGAATATCAACAGGTTCCATTGGTCTATGTTCTGATGAGTAGCAAGAAGAAAAGCTGTTAAATTGCTGTACTTCAGGTTTGAGATATTTCAGTATTTTTATCACTTTTAATTTATCATTTTTCATTTGAAAATAGGAGATAAGAAAATTAATCAATGATAAAACTCCCAGAAAATGTGTGCCTGATTTTGAAAAGGCTATATGGATGGCACTTAAAGAGCAATTTCCCAATTCTGACCTTCAAGGATGCTCTTTTCATTTCAAACAAGCAGTTTTGAGGAACATACAGGTAGATTAAACAATCATATAAAGAAAATAATTAAATACTTATTTTATTAGAAACTTGGATACATTACTGATTATAAAGAAAATGGGTACAAAGGAAAAATGTTACAAAAATTGATGTGTTTGGCATATCTGCCTTCAAATTTTATTGAACAAATGTTTGTCCAACTAAAAGAAGAACTTTGTGAAAAGAAATTGTTTACAGATTTGCTTGAATATATAGAAGTAACATTCATGAAAAGCAGTACTTGGCCTCCTCAATTCTGGTCTGTTTATCAATTAATTGTGAGAACAAACAATCATGTTGAGGCATGGCATTCCAGACTAAACAAAAATTTGAAAATGGATGAGAAATTTTATTCTCTAATAAAAGAATTGAAAAGAGAAGCTGAATTAGCAGAGATCTTTGAAAAGTTATTGTCTGAAAAAAAGTTGAGAAAAATATAGAAGAAGAAGTATAAAGATTTAGAATTTAAAATATTGCAGTTGTGGAGTAATTTGAAGAAAGAGAATTGAGTTTGGATGAATTATTGGATAGACTTGTTGATTTAAATATCTGTTAAAATTTGTTATTTCTTGTTCTGCATTTTAGTTATTAAACTTAACACTCCTATTTGTAAATTGTTTTTTATATTAAAAAAATAAACATAATTGTTCACAAAATAAAAATTATATTTGTCATATTTATCAATTCATAAGTACTAAACCTATCTTCAAGTGAGACACAATGCCTTTAGTATGATTACCTTAGAATGGGCCGAAATGTCCAAAAGTGGGCCGAAATGTCCTGACCCCATTCTTTGAGCATAACAGATTTGCATTATGGAATTAATAATGGAACAAACAATATAGAAAAAATGCATGTCAAACTTGTTACATCTTATTCAAAAACAGATGCAGAAGAGGCAAGCTTGTTTTTGCTGTGCCACATGTTAGCCAGAAGTGATGCAATAGTTTTTCATGTCTTTGTTATGGATGGGGGTGTGAACGTACCCATGGCGGGTTGAAGCCTACCTTAATATATCTGAAATTGAGTGTAATATCTGTGTTTTTTATATTCCCTAACCCTAAATTGGAGCCCCTCTAACAATAAATTCATCCAAATATTCAAACTAACCCTTTCCTAAAATGTTTTCATGGTTGGAAATATTTGCTAACAGGTATGTTTGCACCCAACCCCCTTTGTTATATGTTCATTGTGAGACTGTTACATTTCAACTTTGTAATCTTTTGACCAAGTGAACCCAAGCTTTGGTAAATGTATAAAAGGAAATACATTTCCCCAGTTTGGCAGTTCAGTTCTTTAATGGTTAACTGATTGTTTGAACTTGCTGGTTTGGAACTAGAAGCTCATTTACTCAATGCATATTCTTTAACTAAAATACTGGCATTTTGTTGATTAATTTCTACCAAAATTACATTTTTTATAACTACTTGTGGACAAACTTGGAAGGTTCTGTTGGGACCAGTACTTTGGCAGATTGGTAAATGATTGGAAAGGATGAATACTGTTCAGAAGAAGCGGAAATTCCTACAATTACAATACGACAAAGTACAGAAAAAGTTCTACATTTCTCATGATTTTCATCAAAACACAAAACACATAAGTTTTCCATGTCATGTGTTTGACAATACAACAATGACTCCTCATCATGATTATTGCATGTACTTTTCATCTTTCTTTGACTTTCATTTGAATGTTCAAGTTGATTTTTTTTGTAGTTGATAAATTTGGCAAAAAGTTATTTTGATTGTTTTCCTGCATACTGGATAGGAAATATGTGTATTTCTAACTTTTAATTGTTTTATACATTTAAAACAACATGTATGTTGACAAGGAAAAATTCTACAATCATTTCTTAATCAAGAACCCAAACAAAGTGCACATTGAAATTCATTTTGGTTGTTAAAATATCCTGCAACAGCCATTTTGATTATGTGCAGCAATATTTATATTCTTATTTTCACTTTCAAATATTTCAAATAAGTTGCTTTAATTATCTGGTTAAATTTGTGATATTTTATGAAAAAGTTAATATTTAAATTTTTAAAATTAATGATATTTTGGGCATTTGATCAATATTTTAAATGATTTTTGCTAAAACCTAGCGACGAACTATTATTTGAATATAATACTCAAATTAAAATGATTGCATTGGTCTGCTTAGCTAAATTGTACGTTCGTATTTCAAAAGTACTGATCAATTTAAAGCAATTAATAAATATTTAAATTCAATGATTTTTTCAAAATAAGATATTTAAAGAAGTCAGTTATATAAGAGTTTACTGCTGAGCATTGGGTTTTCATTGTTTGAAGTGAATACCTGCATATTGTTTTTCAGCAGTGACAGCATTGAATTTCTTCTACCTGCAATAGAATCTTTTACTGCAGTTGATGGAAACAGATGTCTTGGAGGTTGTCAACAACACCCACTCTTTTGTGGTTTTACCTTAACCATAATCCAGCCGTGGACCCTATTAATAAAGTGCTTTGTTGTTCTTACTCATTAGTTTAAACTCACCTCTTAACAAATCAATTGCTTTAATATTTTTCCTAGCCCAAAATCACCCAAAAAGAATTTAAATAAATCAATGTTAGACAAACAATAAACAGTGTAAAAGGCTGGATTTGGCCTTGATGAAAAGAAAGAAGCTTATAGTTATAAGTTTCATTGAACAGAGGCAAAAATGAGGTATACAGTTTTTCAAAAACTGCTAAAAGCTTTTGATTGATATGAATTATAATTTTCAGTTTACTACTTACACATTCTAAAAGAAAGCAGTATTTATTTTACCAAAATTATACTACAGATAGCAGTTAATAAAGTAGAATTGATTCATAAATTTGAGTTTTAAGAATTTTACTTTTAACATGTCAATAATTGTCTCTCTTCACAAATATTATCCTTTAACACTAATTGATTTCTTAATGAAGTACAAACAATTAAACATACATATTCCTTTATAATAATAGGTAATTTCATGTTGGTGGTAAATTTTCTTCAAATTGTGGCCGAAAATTTCCTATAAGCAGAAATGAAAAGCCTAATTTTAATAGGCATTATTACGAATTTTATGATTGAATATCACGTCTTGGCAGAGTTATGGGAAAATCGTGAAGTTTTGCTTGAAAGGAGTAAATATCTTTTTTAAATCTATAAATGGATATATTTTTAAAACTTTACTATCTCTTTTTAGCTCGTCATTTATTTATACTGACAAATTATAAAATGAGAAAATGTCTTACAGTTCAAAATTTGATTTTACATGTTACCGATATCGATGATTTTGAGAAAGTAAATTTGAAAAATGTTAATAGCTCTATATTTAAAATGGATACAGAACATCATATTATAATTATATCTAATAATACATGTTTGGATTTGCCTGGTCATATTCCTTATTCTCCTCCATTACCAAAATTAAAAGCACATTATTTATGTGAAGAGCAATCTTCATTTCCTAATACTGATCAATTGTGGAAAGCTGAAATTTTACCCTCTCATCGATTCAGTTTCGTTTTTCGTAATTTACTGCAGAGTAATCTGTTTGTATTAAATACTTACTTTATAAATACTTCTCTTTAATCATATATATATATATATATATAAATATATATAATTCTAACTTGTATAGTGTTTTAACTGCGAAGGATGGTATAAAACTCTCTAATCAAAATATTCCTGAACAAGACGAATTTTGGTCTCTCAGGTCCGTTTGCTTAGGTCAACCATTACAAATTGGTACTTTTTTTTTATTTTTAAAGTCTTCACTATGAATATTATTCATTAACTTTTTTTTTTCAGAATATATTCTAGCTGAGAGCAGTTCTATTACTAATAAAGATAAATTAATTGATGGTAATTCATCAACTTGCCTGAATATACCAAATGAAGAAACAGTCACAGTTTTTTCTATACGTCTCAGTTATAAATCTAATTTCCAATTAGACTTGGAATGGAACAGCAAAATGAACTGCTCGGAGAAAATATTCGTTTCGACAGAAGTTAAAGAAGATAGTTCATATCGTGAATTAAAATTATGTACACATATTAATAAAAGTTCATTGAATTCTACTTGTTCTTGGATGTGTTCAGATGTAATAGAACACATGCCAATTGGAGTATGCATGACTGTTTTATTACACATTTGGCCTGAACCAAGCGACAATTTACAATTTTGTGAATTAATTTTTAAATAAGAAATGAAAACAGACAAATAATGACGAAATACAAAATAAGCATCTGAAATAGTAATAGTTTTTAAAAAATGTTGAAATATAATCTACAAGCACAATAAATGCCTGATTTTGATGTATAAGTTCTTTAAACAAAACTGCCCACTACTTAATCAAGTTATAGATAAACTATTGAACTAATTAACAATTATAAACTGAGTTTTGTAAGACCTTTGGTACTAAATTCCTTTTTATTATTTAGTATACATAGACATTCTTTACAATTTGAAATAGATTAAGCACACTAATGCTTCTCTCTGTCTAAATTTGCTCCAATTAACATCCATTAATTAAAGAAAGAGTCAGTTTATAATCCATATCCTCTACAAATATTAAAGAATTTGCTTCAATTATGCTTACCATTTATCATAATAGTACAAATATTTTATTATCAATTCAATTATGTGGCAGAGTTAATGTGTGTTGAGGAAAGGGAGTGAGTGTCGTCGTCCTAAAGAGGGATGGTGACTTGATATTACATTCTTACTAGGTCAAGATCAACATGACTCTCATCAACTCAGGTGAGTAGAATCAAAAAAATCCATAAAAATGACAAAATGAATTTGAGAAGTATAAAAGGGGGAAAATATAGCATTTTGTGTTGCAACTCTCTAGCCATATTGAAGAGAAATAGTCAGTCACAACTTAGGAAGATATCTTCCTCACTTAAGCAATGAAATTAATAATTTTCAAAATGTCAATACTGATACAAACCATTACTAAAAAAAAGTGTCTTTAACCAATAGACAATTTAATGTTGGACTTGTTGATAAACTTGTAATTTTCCCAATATTTCACCAAATGTGGATTGTTATCAATTTATTAGCAACTACAATGTGAAATTGTTCACCAATTTGGTGATCTAATCTGTCTGCAAATTTCTATTCTGGTGAAACTTGGAAGGTGTTTTTGAATTACATCACGTAATGCTGTAGAAATTGAATAACAACTGTTATTCAAGTATGATGATAAATTCTTATCAATTGTATCCAAACTATCAATTTTAAATGTTAATTGAATAGTTTTTAATGATTAGAAAATCTTTTAATATTTCAATAAGAAATCCAAATCAGGTGCATTATCAATATCTAATGATTCAATTATGATTGATGTCAGTTGATTTTTAGATGTTTGTAATCCTTGAAAAATTGACTTAAATTCTTTTATAAAATATTTCTCATGACTATTTATAGTAATTTGTTGTAATAATTTACATTCCTTAAGTAAAATACTAAAATTCTTTGTCTGATCACCATTCAGACAACAATTATGAAGAGTAATATTTAAAAGACAATGGGAAGATGATAATAATCCTTGGCATATTTTCTCAAATGCTTTATATAATTGATAATCATGAGCAAATGAGAATTCTCTCAGTGACTTGCATTCTTCAGGTAAATCAGCTAATGAATTTCCTTGTTCTTCATTTAATTCACATTTGAAAACATCAATAAATTCAAGAGATTTAGATGATGATGATTTTAAATGATCAATTATTAAATAATGTTTAACATTTTGTGGAAGATAAATTTCTTTCAATGAAATACAATCCTTAACTAAAGAATTCAAATCGATATTTTCATTTTCAACAGTTGGAACAGTTAAATTATTAAATTTAATAGTTTGAAGGCTTTCCAATGACGCTTTCAAGCCATTACAAATCATTCCAAATCCTTCACCTAATATTCCATTTCCCATACAGAAAAATTTTTCTAATGATCTACATTCTTTGAGTAGATCATTTAAATAATATCATCAATACTACAATGAGAAACATTAATTGATAATAGATTATCGGATGATGATTTTAAACTATTACACAATATTTGAAATACTTCTACAGACATAGAATTCATACTTATATCAATATTTTGCAGTTGAGTACATTCCAAAAGAAAATCACTTAAATAGGAAATTTTTTGACCATTTAGGCAACAGTTTGAAAAATTAATAGATAAAAGTTATCCAGATGACATTTTTAATCTCCCCTAAGGGTTAGTGGTCATGGGAAAGGTTAGGTACAGCTAAGGGCTGGGTTAGGGTAAAAGCACCAATTTATGGACATTTTCTGTCGCTTCCGTAAATATCTTTTAAATGTTTACAATCTTTAAATAAATTTGCTAAAACAAAACCCTGATCATCAGTTTCTGAATTAATATGAATTTTTTGTAAAGAATTTGATGAGTTTTTTTTCAATGAATTACAAATTGATTCAAAATCTTTGGAATTCAATTTTGGCATTCTTAAATTCAATTCTTGCAATGATTTATATTCATTGAATAGATTTCTTAAAAGTATAACATTTTGAAATGTAAATGAAGAAAAGTTAATAATTTTCAATGTTTTTGAACATGAATTCAATCCATTAAATATTTTCAACCAATTATCATCATCATCATCTCTAACACTTTTACAGTAATTGATATTAATTTCTTTTAAGCATTTACATTTCGTCAATAAATTACCTAATATATCACTTCCGGTACTAGTAATTAAACAATTGGAGATTGTTAAACTTTCCAGTGAAACAATTTTTCTTGTAGAAAATCCCAATATAGACGCACGCTGTCTATTTATAGAATACGGTGGAAAACGTTCAAATCCTTGATTCAAAATGGCCACCATATTCTATAGTTCTGTATATTTACAATACTGATACTGTTGCCTAGAGACACTCCAGTCAAATACATTTCAACTATATAGACAGAGTCTATCTATATTGGGATTTTCTACAATTACTGTTTATTATTGAACACTTGATTAAAATTTTACATTTTTCAAAAATAAAATAAAATACAATAAGGAAAATATATAGAAAAATTAAATCAATGAATTTTTTTCAATTTCATCTTCATAAAGGAGTTGGTATTTTTTTTGTTTTTTACTGTACACATACAATAGATAAGTAGTATTGAACCAGTATTGTACTGTGCAGATAGCACTGATAAAGATAAACAGTATTGACCTAGTCTTGAGTAGGGCAGTACATATTTTATTAATGGTAAAATTTGGAAGCAAAATTTTTATTCTGTCCCTACCAACTTTTTCTCAGAACAAACAATAATGTTGAGGGTTTGGCATACAAGGGGCAAAATGTCCAGGTGTGAAATGTCTTGGAATCATTTCACTGATTGTTAGAGGAACTAAACTATCAACTGTTAACTTTGTAGAGCTGATATACTCTTTAAAGTTTGGATAGCTTAATAGATTTATGTATTGTAATAAATAATTTGAAAAAATAGAAAAAAGCAATTGTTTCATTTAAATTTCATTTCCAAGACCTTTGTTTTATTTTAGAACAAAGTTTTACCAGAGATCTCAGCCCTAAAAATTGTTCTGGTTGTAAATCAACACTTGTTAAATGAAGATTTTTCAAAGAGTTTGATGATTTCTGAAGTCCTTCACAAATATTCAAAAATCCTTTTTTCATATTTTTATTCCATGATAGATTCATTGTTTCTATTATGGAACAATGTTTTAGCAAATTTCCAGTTACTATACTTTGTTCTTCATTTTCCAAAAGTGTTTGATGAACTTTGAAGTCCTTCGCAGATACTCAACACTCCCTTTCCCATATGTATATTAGAAAAAAGATATATTGTTTCAATTGTTGAACAATGTTTCAGGAATTTTCCAATCTTTGTACTTTGTTGTATATTTAAATTACATTCAAATAATTTCAGACTTTTCAAAGTCTTTGATGAACTAAGAAGTCCTTCACAAATATTCAAAAATCTTTGGCTTTTGAATTTTATTTAAATAGTTATTTTGTTTTTTGATGTTTTGTCTGCATTGTGGACAGCTTAGTTCATGATTTTCCATTTTCAATTGTTGAATACATCCAAAACAATAGGTATGCTGACATGGTAGTATTGTTGTATCTTTTCCCACCAAGTATTTCAAACATATTGAACATTTAAGTTCTTTTTCATTGATCATCATTGTTTGGCCGCCATTTTGAAACCATGGCTTTTTTTCGTTTTACTTTTAGCTATATTGGTAGCTAAGGGTTGTGTTTTTATTTTGTGGAATTTCAAATTTTTTTAATATGTGATCAATTTTATGATTCAAAGGAATTGATTAAGTATCTTTTCCCGTAATTTAAGGCTGTACCAAGGTATTACTAAAACATGGACTGATCTGATAAATGTAAGGAAAATATGAAATTAATGTCAAATAGTGTGCTTTGTGCTCAGTTTTAATTTAAGAAGAATTCATTAATAGAATAATACAATACCTTACCTATTTCAACATTGATGTCACAATAACAGATGTCTAAATGTTTCAAATTTATTGATAAATTTTCCACAGTTATAATAATGTTTGGAAATGAATCATTTCCCTGATATAAAGCGGAATCTATGAATAATTGGATTTAAAAAAAAAAAAACAATTCAACTATTCAATTGCTGTGGTTGGACCCATGGTATGAATCACGCTTCCGTGATTATTGCTCTGAATCATTCAATCTAGTTATATATATGCTTAAATTTTCTTTTTATCTTGTTGCCTAACGGATTGAAACAACCTAAATTATCAGAAGGAAATGAACACTGAAAAGCCATTTGATCTGGTCAAATCTGCAAGCATAATACAGTAAATATACTGCTTCTACCTTGCACTCATGTGATTATATGCAGAACATGCTTGCAAAGTCTATGGAAATCAGAGTGTCCATCTTGTAGAAAGCCATTTATTGGATTTAAAAGTATTCTTTTGGATTTGAAAAGCCTAAAATTGTTTTAAAGTGAAAATGTAAAAGAAGAAAAAACATTTTTTAGTGTTTACATATCTATATTAGAAATTAATTGGTACTAAATTTCTGTCTTCCTAAACTGCGTTCTACTGGGCTGACAGAAAAAGTCCCCAAGTGAGATATTTGAAATTAGATTAAAAAAAGGGTTAGGAGGAACAAAGTAACCATTGATTTGTAGTTAGGGGAGGGGGGGGGGTTCATCTAAGAGTTAGGGGTAATCAAAATGGTTAGAGAGAGACAAGGGCTAGGTTAGAGTTAGGGTTAAGCCATGCATTTGGGGAGATTTTCTGTCGTATTCACTTTGTACTTATCATTTTTTCTATATTCTATTAATTAATATAATTCAAATTTTTTGTGTCCTTGCAAGTTAGATTGCCAAGTAAGTTTTTTAAGCAATTTGTAAGTATAGTAATAATAAACAATAAATGTTATCCAATTATAAGAGATTGTTAGACTATTTTACCATCATGTTATAGATTTATAGATTTTTCAACATTTCAGTTTAAATGACAGCTGTTAGAAATTAGCTAAGAGCTGAAGTAGAGAATGGTAACATAAGGTAATGTTAAACTATTAAAATTTAATACTACAGGGAACCATACTATTCATATTAAATGCTTAGTATTCACTCTCGGCCAAAAATATCCATACATGGAAAAAAAAATTTTTTTCAGAAACTCATTTTTCTCTAATTTTAAGGAATAAAATATTTTTTATTAAATTGAATTATATTGTTTAAAGGGTATTCTATGTAATTTATATTTATTTATTTTGGCTTTTTAGAGTACCTTTTTTTTTTTAACTATAGACAACAAGTATTGTTTGCAATTAAATTATATGATTTAAAAGCGGCCATAAATCTCCATATAAATATGTTTTTGGTTTAAAATATTAGTAGAACATTCGAATATAGAAGACAATTGATTCAACATCTTTGTCAAAATGAAATATCAATCATAAAAACCCCTATGACCTACAAAGAACTTGAGGCAGACTTGAATATCCCAAGATCTTCACTCCAGTACACCTGTGAGAACAAAAGAGAAGGAGAACCAGACAGGAGGGGAAGACCACCCTAAGTGGATGAAAGAACAAAGTGTCTGGGTTAGAGGGTTAGAAAGTGTTTGTACACATACATTCATCAGCTATATTCTACAATAGAGAAGTAGTATTGAACCAGTATTGTACTATGCAGATAGCACTGATAAATATAAGCAGTATTGACCTTGTTTCGCATAGGGCAGTGCATACACATTAGGCAGCAATAAAACCTATTAAATTATATAAAGAATATTTGCTATTTGCAACCTAGCATTAATATTACAATTTATTAATCCATACATTTATGATTTTGAACTAAAACTAGTTCAATTAATTATCAATTATGCTTCAATTCTAAGTTTAGATTATATTCACTATTCAACAGTATTGTATACACAATACTGTTCTTCTTAACATGCATTAATCAGATATACTTCCTCTGCATATGCTGATGCTTGTTAAGGTAGAATATAAAAACAGTCAAATATACAATCTACATGTTTTCTTGATTGTTGCACTTGTCCTACTAAAATTGTTACATCTTATGCAACTCTCCAACCTGAGAAATTCAACTATTATTTAAAAGAGGAAAACAATAAAAACATGACCATATTTACAACTTTTCTTTGTCTTCAAATGTTACTTTTGTTTTTGTCAACATTGAAATTTGTCAACTATCAACCCTTAAAAGAGTATATAAACCCTACGAAATTAACAGTTGACAGTTCAGTTTTCTAACCATCAGCTAGTTGTTTAAACTAGCTTGTTTAGAACTAGAAGCTCATTTTACTCAATACATATTCTTTGCACGAAATACTCGTGTTTTGTTGATTAATTTCTACCGAAATTGCCTTTGTTAGACTATTTGTGGACGAACTTTAAAGGTTCTATTTGTGTGAGTACTTTGGCAAGTTGGTAAATGATTGGAAAGGACGATTACAGTTGTGACGAACCAGAAATTCCTACAATTACAATACAACAAAGTACAGTGTCTGATCAAGAGAGAGAGTGTTAGACTATTTGAAAGAATTGGCAACTGCCAACAAAATGGATGAGACAGAAAACATCCACAAATCAGTGCTTTTACCCTAACCCTAACCCAGCTCTTAGCTGTACCTAACCTTTTCCATTAGCCCTAACCCTCAGAGGAGACCCTCCTAACTACAAATCAGTTGCTGTTTTCTTCTGCCTAACCATTTCTCAATCCAAATTTTTGTCTTGAAATTTCTCATTTGTGGACATTTTCTGTCAACCCTGTTTATATATTATATTTTTGATTAAATATTGTAGATATGAAGTTGAATATGGACTGAAAGATATGTATTTAAAAGGAATAGTATGTTTTAATGTATTCTAAGAGATCCAAGAACTTATTTTTTTCAAAAAAGCTCTGTCTTTATGCTGTCAAATGTCAGTTGAATAATATGTGGAATGGCAAAAAAGGGACTGCCATCAATTTTCTGAAATCTTTCCAGTGTACCATCTAAGGGTTAGGGGTAATCAAAACGGTTAGGGAGAGACAGGAAATAAGTTTCTGATAAAAAAAATATTTTTTTTCAATATATGGATGTTTATGGCCGAGAGTGTAGTTTAACACTACATTATCTTATTGTTCTCTACTTGAGTAGTGTTATTATTTATGCTCGAGCTCAGTGACTTTTTTTTATTATGAATCTAGAAGAATACTTCATAATAAAACTACTCTATTAAAAACTTAAAGAATTCTGTTTCATTAAAACAGCAATGATTGTTAATTAGTTGTTTTATATCATTAATAAAAAAACCTACAATATCTATATATAAAACTTATAAAAATGATATCAATTTATATATCAGTATACTTTCCTTCTTCCTCTTATGCAATTCCTTATCAGTTTAGGCCTTAGATGTTAACAAGAAGTTCTAATCACCCAGATAAGGATTGCTTATAGCAAATAGAGTCAAGGGTCATCATGTTATGCTATAGTGATGTTAACAACTATCAAATTAACACTAAATTTAAGAAGTGATAAGTTTAAATTTCTCATTGAGAAAATTTTAAGATGATGAATTTAGAACAAAAATTATTGCAGTTACTCTCAGACAATGATAACAACTTTAACCTAAAAAGAATATAGCCCTAATGCTTAATGATCTTTTTTGCTATAGATGGATAGATAGACTATTGGAAAGGACAAATTCAATAATGATGAGCCAGGACTTCCTACAATTACAATTTATAATTTATATTTAGACTCAAAAATACTTGAATAAGATTTTTATTTACATAGTTCCCAATCAATTAATCAGTTAGCTGATTGAATGTTTACCACTGATACTACTCAATTCTTTCTTCTGAAAATTACAAAAATGCCTTTTTGTTCTTTTGCTGTTTTTCTTTTTTTCATATTGTAAAGAGATTATAAATATTTCTCCATTTTTAACAACAACTGTTATGGCAGAAGAAAAAAAAATGATAAAAGTGGCGTGATTGATAAATTTAGAAAGAAAAGAGTGTTAAAGTCTCTCTCTTGTTTGTTTTTTTTACCTCATGACCAGCATTTAGACATTTTGGACCACTAATTTCGTATGTTGTAGTATATCCAGCTCTAAGATAAAGATTTATTGCAGGTTTATTATTCGAGTATACAGTTAAAGCTACTTTCTGTAAAAAAAAAAGATAGTTAAACAATTTTGATTGATTGTTAAAATTATCTTAACCTGTGCACCTCTTTGCTCTGCAATATATTCAAAATATTCTAATACATTACGAGCAATCTTCTTCCCTCTTGCCTTCGAATCTACTGATATATATTCTATGTATTTTTCAGGAATTTCTGATCTAACACTAGTCTTGTCCACTTGCCACAAAGCTATTAAAAATTTCAAAACACCAAAGAAAGGAAAAATTTTAAATACTTCAGAAAGTGGTAGATGTTTTTCTTTCCTAAAAATAGAAACAATAATAAAAATATTAAATAATTATAACCAAAATGTTACCCTTCAAAATCCTGTATTTTTATAAAACCTTTTACTTCATTGTCCACTTCGGCTAGTAAAAAATTATCTCTTGTAGTCGTATCGTAATTTAAGGTTTTTATCCAAAAATTTTTCATACATTCTAGATTATTTTTTCCAATAACATAGGTTATTTCACTTTTAAAACCTTCAGTTAGTAAGTGTGCAACTCTGGGTATATCTTCTTCTCCCTTCAACATTCTAAAATTAAAGCCATCTATAACCGGCATTGTTCTTTTTACAGAACCCTTTTTAGCTAAAAATTCTTTATAGTTTGGCAACGATCCAACTCGTTTGATAGTAAAAAGTCTCTTTGCCAAAGCATTCATTGTGGAGTATAATTTGAAAATAAGAAATTAATTTAACAAAATTGATATTTTGTTTGAAAATTTATAATTTGAAAAAAAAAACTCTCACTATACACAATTTATCATAGACTATTCTTACAAGACTTTATATTGAGATAGTATTATCAAATATCTGAAATCTCTTTTATTATCTAAATATAGAAAAAATTGGGACGGGGTTAAAATTTTCATGATTATCTTGTCTTATTCTAACCTACAAACCTAAATTACTTTTCACTGATGATAAGTGTAATAGTCCTTTCGAAGTTATCATCTTGATTTTATCACAAATTTGAAAAGTATAGTTACATTTAATACAAATTAAATTATTTTCAAATTCATTTTTTCAGGATTTAATCTATTCAAAAATCCATCAAATATATGGGAAAAGTATTAGCACAGATTTGTGATGGACTCATCCAAATGGAAATAATTGAGCTGTCTGCGAATCTGATTTTAAGAAATATACCTGATGATATTGGTTGGATGAGTTACATATACGACGACAACGCCCTCTGTTGGTTATAAACAGTCAAAAAACAGCAAAACAATATCTTTTGGTTCAATAGAATTATTTAGTGTGGAAATGTCATTAATTATATATTTTATTGTTATAGAAAATGAAAGATTAATATTTGAAACTAGAAGAGATGATACAATCATTAAACTGGAGTTGTATTGTATAGAGAACTTGTAGACTTTCTTCTTCGTTTGTATGTTGAAGGCCGCAAAGTCGGTGTTAACCGTTTTTAAAAGCATTATTTGCGTTATTTACAACAAACTAAACATTTATAGTAATTTAAAAACTTTAAATTTTATTAAAGTTTTACATGACAAATTTCAACATCAGCAAAATATTTTTCATCTGTGGCTATTGTGTAATACAAATTTGTAACTGTATCATTACTTTCATCACAATTAAAAATAAATCTCTGATAATTATTATTGCTAATTGAAGATGTTTTCAGTTGACAAAATCCCAGGTGTTTATCATTTAAAAATCCATCATATTTCTATTGAATTTTAATACTATTTCCGGTTGTATTTCTCTAGAATTGTATATTATTCCATTTAAATTTGAAATTTCCACAACAGCCGGTGGTTTTATCAAAGCAGTACAAGTGGAAATTATTTTGTCCGATAGATGTTGATTTTGTGGTTTTGTACAAGATTCTCCTTCTTGTAAATAGACAATTCTTCCATCTGTGATTTTTTGACAATAAAAATTAAGAAATAAATTGGAAAATTTCAACAATTTTTTTTTACCTATATCATTAATTTTCAGGTGATGATCATGATTAATTTTAGAATTTTTCCAAGATATTTGAGATATATTGCTCACATTGAATTGAGTATAGTAATTTGTGTATTTAGATTGTACATTAAACCTTTACCAAATTGGATGAGTCCATTTGACATAGTTACCCAAAAATCATTCCATTGTTGACAATTGATATATTGTTGAACCGATGAGTCATAGAATTTTTTATTTGGATTTAAGATCTCTATAAAACTTTCTACTGTATTTGATATGAAAATTTTATAAATTGCAATATCGTTATAATAGAATGAAATATATATCTCGCTGCAACTGCTCTTCTCTCCGTACAAACTGAAACTGAATGATTTAAAATTGTCGTAAATGTATGATGGAAGATTGTAAACAAATTCTAAAGTGTTTTGTAAAATATATGTTCTTTTTGGTGAATCTGTGAAAAACAAAAAAATCAATAATTCATTGACAGAATAATCAATATTTTTTTTTTACATACTTTCAATAAACACTTGAACTAATGAAAATCCAATTTTCCGACGTCCTGTTACTTCTGTAGTTTCTGTGAATGTGATACATAGAATACGACAGAAAACGGCCCCAACAGAAAACGGACCCAACAGAAAATGGCCTCAACTTGAACAGAAAACGGCCCCAACTTGAACAGAAAACGGCCCCAACTGAGACAGAAAACAGCCACAGGATTCTTCAACCTAAAATATATAAAACAAGAAATGAATTAAATTTTGAAAGTGTGTTTATTTGAAGAGTTGAATACATTATGAGACTACAACTTAAAAGATCATGCAATTAAACAAGAATTGATTTATTTATTGAGCTACTAAATAAAGTTCAGAACACTTTACTAGAACTTCTGATGAAGTAATCTCATGCTTTTCAAATCTTTCCCAAATTGAAAATATTTTATTTTGCAGGTTCTTATAAAGCTTTCTTTGGTATCTTAATATCTTCTTTTCTGATAACATTCTTTGATATGCTGCTATAAGGTCTGCTTCCCTTTTCAATTCATCTATCACAGAATAAAATGAAACATTCACTCCAACATTTCCATTCAACCTATTGTGAAATCCCTCAACATCATTATTTGTTCTGATTGCACATTGATAGATAGACCAACATTTTGGTGACCAAACATCATTCAAAATCCAAGTTCTTTCAAAATAATCAATAAAATCAGCAAGTTTATCAATTGATTTAAGGTAATCCTTAATTTTAATAAACTCTATTGGAATAATGTGAGATGGAAGGAATGGCAAAGCCATTAGCTGTCTCATTTCAAACCATTGTCCATTTTTTTTGTTGAAGTCTGATGAATAACCAAGCTCCTAAAAAAACAAAATTAAAAATGACTCCAGTTTGAGTTTTAGGTTGAATAATACCTGAATTTTTCTATAAACTGCTTGATTCTAATGGAATAAGCATCCTGACAGATTTACATTTTCCCAATTATTTAATACAGCTTTCCAAACAGCTTTTTCAAAATCCATAACTATCTTTTTTGGTTCCTTATATTGTAGCAGTTGATTAATGCCCTGAAAAACAGTGAAATGAATATTAAATGCATTTCAGAGAAAATTTCAAGTTGAACTACCTTGAATAACAGATTATATGCTTTTTTCTTTTTTGATGACATGAATGCATATAGAAGAGGAACCTGTTTTAATTCACCTTCTGTTTTGAGGAATGAGTGAAATGAAAATAACTGTGTAAATGGGTCCTTAACAATCTTGAAAGTTTCATCTAAGTACCAGACTTTTGACACTGCAAGTAAGCTAAGTTGTTTTGAAGTGGAAAAAATAATCACTCTTTCATTATTTTCAAGGACATCTTTCTTTAAGAAATCATCAGGAATGAAGCAATTATTAATAAGAAAGTTTCTTCCAATAGGTTCATTGGGACGATTTTTTCTTCTATGGTAATTTATCATTTCTTTGCAATTTTCAACTTTCACAATATTTCCCATATTTGCAAAAGGAAGCAGAACATTTTCAGCTATTCATTTTCCACTAACATTGGTGTCAGTCTTTCCTTTTTGTTTTGCTGTCACTTTCATTTCAATAATTTGTTCTAAATTTTTTTTGGGGGGGTGAATATGACATTTAGACCCCAAAGAGAAGTTATTATTTCTTTGAACGACACTGGCAGGACATTTCATTTTCTTGCTTCTAACTCCACATCTCCAAATTATGGAAGTCTTGTCTTTTCTTTTGACAACAAATGAGTGACCATTAGATACAAGTAATTCTTTGCCTTTTTGACTTCCTGTAGGGAATATTCTGAATTTACCATTGCTGTCATAGTTCACCTCTGGTATACTTTCAAAGGACTCCTCCATATTGACATCATTCTCATTCAAATGTAATGTATTTCCATGCAGAGGGCTGCTTTCACTAAGATTATCAACAAGCCTGTACTCTGCATCACAATTCAGTGTTTCAATAAGGGTAACCACTTCTTCATGATCAACATCCATTATTATATTTTGCACATCTATCTCTTCTCTTGAATGATTTAGATCTATATTTTCAGCATTTGAGACTTTATTGGTAGATTTATCTTGTAAAATTTCATCACATTTGCTCAGAATAATTCTGATTCTTTTTTTATCAACACTTGAACATATAGAACATAATCCATCTACAAAAGAAAGAGCTTAGTTTACATTAAAATCAATTTGGATCTTACCTGATAAACAAGCCCAATGGACTTTATGATGACAAAGTGAACAAACACCTTGCTTCAGCTTATTAATCTTTTTCTTACATCCAAAACAATATGGTAGCATTGTGGCAAAAATCTCCTTTGAGCTGCTTTAACCTATTGGCAGGAATTTAAAAATAGTGCAAAATATTCAACCTCTTAGGAAAAACTGGTGGACAATTTAATATTTTTTCATCCAATATTTACTAACTAATAGAAAAAAATTTTAAATTAACTTATTCTATTCAATTTATGAGTATTGTATATTTCGAAATTTTGTGGCCGTTTTCTGTTCTGATTGGGGCCGTTTTCTGTTCATTTGTGGCCGTTTTCTTTTGGGTCCGTTTTCTGTTGGGGCCGTTTTCTGTTGATCCCATGTTTTCAGTAGTGTTCTTGTGACCCAATTACCTTTTTAGAATAAAATTAAATTTCCTTATAGATTCAATAAGATAAAAATGAAAATAGTTACCATCGGAGACAGGCATCAATGCAAACATCACCATCACAACTAACAATATATTCTTTGTCTTCAACATAATTGCAGTTTTCCAGATATACAGTTCTCCTTTCAATGAAGGTTATGGTTTTAATTTCTTATAAGCACTACTCGAATGGTTTATATTGTTGCTAGTGGAAATAGGAAGTTGTAGTTTACGCATGCGCAAACCTATTGTTTTCCTTTAGAGTTGAAAGATAAAACTGTGTTAAAATTTGTTTTAGTTATGTGCGATAAATTAAGGAAAGATATTCAAGTTGCCTTGAACAATATAATATCATCTCCCATTGTGAAAGAAAGATTTTTAGCAAAATTACCATATCAATATGTAAAGGATATTGCAATTTCAGTAAGTTTTCCCTTTTTCGAATAAACTTCTCTTTGAATTTATATCCCCTTTGTAAATTATAGATTTTAGAAACAACTCACCTTAACAACATCTTTTCAAAAGAAGATTTGAAATTTAAAATTGATGTAAATAATCACATTTTTTTAGAAGGGGAAGGGGAAGAAGGTGCAGAAGATATTTATGATTTTCTTCACCTTATCTTTCATCTTCCCTCTAAGCCAAAACTAATTGAAATATTGAAAAATTTCTGTAGACTTTTGATGAAAAAATTGAATTTTTAGAAAAGATAATCAATGCAGTTGGTCAGTTTTTCTTTTTCTTCAATTATTTAAATATTTTTAAAGAATAACACAGAAAATTTTCATTTTTTAAAAATAATAAGGTAAAGAATTTCAAGAATCAGATTTTGTTCATGCAAAAGACATTATTTCCGGAATAAATACTGAAAGAACTCTAAGGTTTTTGCAAATGTTAACAAAGATTCAAAGAAAAACAAATACAGAGAGAAAACAATCTTTTGGTAAACAAAATGATGACAAATTTAGACTGGTTAACAGATCAATTCTAAAACTCTTTATTGCAGATGAAATGAATACAACATCACCTAAAAGAGGTAAAATCGGCGAAACAATAGACAATGAGTGTTTAGTACATAAAAACAGGTTACCTATGAAATTATTATTTTCCCAAAGTAGACAGGTTAATACTGAAATATATTTCTACTGCAATAATTTCAACGGATCTTCACTTAAACACTTTCTCTTTTTATCTCTTAGAATCCTTTATATAGAATGAATAATGACAACGAAACCGTACAAATGAATACAATAGAACTGGAAAATGTAGGCTTTATTAATGATTATTTCTTTTGCTTAATCACTCAAGTAAAAGGATTAATTAAGGAATTTAATGAAGTAGTATCTTTATTGAAGTTATAGTTATTACACTTTTAAATTATATTATCATTTGACAGTTGCCATGGATACCTTATTCAGTTAAATTGAATAAATGTCAGAGTATTACTGATTGGTCAGTATTCTGGTTGTATAAATTAGATAATAAAAATCTTGTGGATAGATCAAAGATATTGAGAAAGGTATTGAAAAAATTGATAAAATATTTACATTTTAAATAATACAAGCAAATTACAAAACACTTTTTTTTCATTTATAGATTTTTTGTTTTGATGATTGTATTTCATTGAGCAACTGGACATTTGAAACTTGTGTAAATTATATGAAACAAATACAAATTGATAGTAATAGTACTTCAACTCTTTGGAATTTTGAAAAAATGCCACCAGGAGAATGTATATCATTAATTTATCAATTATCACAAAATGTTTCTGGCAATTTAGGAGCTGTTAATCTCTATTTAAATCCGTCTGTTAATCCAGTTTATGGAGAAGATAATATGATATTTACAGAAAAAAGTTAGGTTTCCATTATTTTTTTTATACATAAAAATAATTCTCTCTTTCTCCTCCTTCTTCTTCTTCTTCTTCTTTTGAAATTAGTTACGCTCAACACTGATGAAAATCATACAGACTTTTTAAATCATAAGAAAGCGCTTATTATTCATTTCCATAGTTTGTATGAACAAAAAGAAAGATCTTATGAAAGAATTTTCCAAAGAATTGACTTTAAGTCATTAATAACAAGACAAAAAATTGATTTTTCTACAAATGTTTTCAACTATTGGAAAATGAATGATTGGACTTTTTACGATTGCTATGAGGTAAAATTTTATAATTGACCTTGACCTATAATGTAAGTAATTGATGGGATTTATCTTATTACAAAATTTTAGGATTATGTACATCTTGTATCTCCAAAGAGAGCAATTTTTCTCATACCATTTAATTTAAATTATAATGAAGAGAACCTTTCCAAATATTTTCTAGATGTCATTATTCAACTTTTACAAATGGTAACATTCTGTATTTTGACACAATTTTTTAAAAAATTTCGTTTTTTTGTTTGTTATAGAATCTCAATCCACAAACTCTACCAGTTATTATTTTTATAGGATTCAATACTAATATAAATGAAATATCAGCTACATATGCCCTTATTTCTATTATTGAATCTTTTATAAAAGACTTTCAGAATACTATAATTGAAAAGTCAAGGTATAGATTGTTAAAGTTATTTTAAGTAGAAAAAAACACCAATTTTTATCTTTATAATAAAAGTGGTCCAAAATTTACAAAGTTAAATTTCAATGAACAAAATAACCTACACAATTTAATGGCTGTAAACCAGTTGTTAACAGAACTAAAAGCAAATCTTGAAGATGATAATTCTCGTATTGTTTCTTTCCTAAATATTGATTCTAAAAATAGTAACGAGGTTAAAGTTAAACACTTTCCTTTTTAGTTTATTAATATATTATTAATGGTTTTCCATTTTTTCCCTTTAATTAGAATTCAGTTGAAAAATTATTACTTTTGATGTCAGAAGCATTCGAACAGGTTTCAACTAGCAATCAACAATTTAATGTAAGGGTTTTAATTAGAGTGTTTAAATTGTGATTAAAGTCTCTACAAAGCTATTTTCACTTCTTTATAGTATACAAATGATGTTATTAATGGATTTATTGAAAGAATTGATAATCTATTAGAGAAAAAACAAGAATTTTTAAGTATAACTCAACTTACAAAAGAATTAAATATTGAAGGTAATTCTGTAGTAATTAGACAAGAAATCATTTATTATTAAAGTCTCCTCTTCACCTTTGATTATCACAGATCTAGTTTGTTTGGAAAAAAAGTATCAAGTAAAGAAAATATACCAATTTCCATATCTTAAAATATTGAAATTATGTCATACATTAGTTAGTGTGTTTTTTTTTTCAATTTCATATTTTCAATACTTTTTACCTTTTTCATTCAAAAAATCCAGGGACTTTTAATACTTTTTAAGAGTTTTGGTAGTGAAGAATGGTTTATAGCTAATCCGAAATGGTTTGCTAATTTAGTACAAAATTTACATACCGTATCGGAAGATTGCGATTATCGTGTTGAAGATGACCTATTCTTTCTTCACAAGTCGACAAAAGTTTGCCTAAAAGCTAAATGGTATTTTTCAACAATTCCATCAAAATCAGTAAGTTTTTAAGTACTAAACTCTTGCAACGTTTTCTTTTTATAAAATAAAAAATAATCAAAATTCAGGATATTTTTGAAATTATTTTTGGGATTGAATTAGCTCTAACATTGCCATCTACTTCTTTATTACTTCCCCTTCAATTATCATACTGCGAAAAGGAAATGACCAAGTTAATGGAGGTAGTAGATTTTTTTTAGGCAAAAGGTGATTTTTTTGTCTAAAAAGTGTGTAAAATTTGTGTTTAACTCTTAAAAGGATAACAATGATATTGCTCAAGTTTCAATGATCTACACATTTAAAACAAAATTAAGCGAATTGGCTCATTGGAGAATTATCTATTATATAAATTTACTTTTCTGGAAAAACGAAATAAATACGACTATTAGCGACCTCTATTACAATTGGATAACATTTTACGACGGACCGGCTGAAGCTTCTATATGTTTCAATGATGATGAATGTAAATCTATAAAGATATGTTGTAGAATTTTAAAAAATGAGAATTCTCCATCAATACTTGCACATTTATTAAAGCAAATTGAAACAGCTGTTGAATATTCATTAAAAATTTCATCAGTCTACTTCTCAGTGAGTAAAAAATGTTTACTTTTCTCTATTTTGACAATCTAATGGTAATATTTAATTTTCAATACTAGAAAATTCTATTTACTCCATGGGGTAATGTGTTAATTGAACCAGAATCTAATGATACTTACTCAACTGAATATTTGAAAAATAATTTAAATTTTTGTAAGTTAAATTTAAATTTTCAAATTAAATTTAATTTTATTTCTCTTTTTTTTTTAAATAGTCAATAATTTCAATGTATATTTTGAACATGAATTACATAATATCTATGAAATTGGCTGTGTTAATAAGTGTAATTTAAGAAGGCAACACTTTTTATGGAAAATGCATAAACAATTATATCCAACTTTTAAAAATGAAATATTGTTTGAAGAGGAAGGAGATATTGTTTGTAATTTAGATGAAATTTTACAAACTTCCACTCTGTGTAGTAATATGAATCCAGTCAATTTCTATTCAATTACATTAAGAAATTGTTCAAATTTAAAATTTGAATTAGCGTAAGTCAATTAGAGATTATTTTAAAAAGTTATTTGAAAATATATTCATTTATTTAAAAATTTCTAGTAAGGACAACTATTCTATAGTTTTCAATTCTGATGAGAAGAGAATTTATAAGAGTACTTCTAATGGTATTGAAAAATTATTTGATTTTGACGTTCAACAATTTTCTGCTCTAACAATAAAATTTATGCCCAGCTATGATCAACGAGGCTCTTACAAAACGGCTTATAAAGTCTATTTTCTATTTATAGAAACATATTTAAATTTCAAATGTCTTACAATTATTTCTTTGCTAGGCTTTGAATACAAAGCTTAAACTTTATATGGACAATATCTTCATTGGAAATTTGTCAGAACCGGAATTAGAATTTACACTAAAGTTTCATAATGCGGATAAAAATTTAATAATTGATTTTACATATGCACCTGTAAGTTATTCATTTGTGATTTTAACCTTTTATCTTCCTTTCTCTCTCTTCCTAACAGAGACAAGAAATGAAACATTCACGAAATGCGTTAGAAGTAGGTCAAAAATTAATAAATAATGGACATATTTCAACTGTTGGTATGTTTAAAATGAGTATTTAAATAAAAGTGTTAGTTTGAATTAAAAAATCTCTACTCTCTCTCTCTCTCTCTCTCTCTCTCTCTTTCTCACTGTCTTCCTAATAGAAAGTATCTCAGAAAAGAGAAAATTAATAGTAATATCAAGAAAAAGAATATTTCTACCAGTTTCTGAAAATTTTAAATCAATTGAATATTGTCAAGTTAGTTGGGAGAATTTAACAGAATTTCAACAATTTTTTAAAATATATTCAATTCAAGAAATGGAGATACTTGGTTTGAAAAATTACTTAATTAATTAATTAATTTTTCTATCATAAAAAATTATTATCTTATAGAAAACTTCAAGGATTATTTAAATCTTTACGATTTTCAACCAGTTCCTGATATTTGGTTTGGGAAAATAATGAGTGCAAAGTCATCAGCAGATATTCTATCAACTTTAGCTGTTGATAGTGCAGTATGTTTCAAAAATAGTGTTACATCATCTGGTAGAGATACATTTTCAATTTTTATCATTGACAAACTACTTTTAACCTTTAATTGCATTTTTTAAACAATACCAGGTTACATTTTTCAAGAAATCTCAAAGATGACACGAGTAATTGGAAAAACTAGATTCAAAGTTTCTAACACGCTAGTAGGGATAATTTTCCCCCAAGAGCTAAGAAATGATTCATTTATCTATTTAAATGAATTTGTTGATTATGATAAGATGACAGCCTATATTATCTGTTCTATGCCTTCAGGCCAAATGTTAACTGCTGAAAACCCTAGTCACATATTGAAAAAATCGGCTAAAACAATTTCAAAAGTGCATTGCCAAGAACATCTTGAACTATATACATTATACATTTTGACTAGATGGTTAAATATTAATGATAAGAATGTAATAATCTCATTTAAGGACACGGCAAAAATAGCTTTTTCACTTTATTCTCTGTTTTTCTTTTTGTAGTTTGTCACTAATATTGAATCAAGTCAACTCGAATTCTATTTTTCATTCTTGATGAATAAATATTCAAATGATCGAATTATTGAATATTTTTCAAACTATGAAACAAGCAAATCAGTTGTTGAGCAAGTATGATAAAATTTTCCATTCTCTTATCCTTTTTGTATTCAATTATAATAATAAATGATTCCATTTTTTCAGGTTTTAAAAGAATCTTTTCAAGTTGATAATTTATTAGGAACACTGGATAATTTAAAAACAACATTTACGTGTTATCTTCATGAAAATGCATTGCCAACAACAAAAAATGAAAGACAGAAATATTTGCAATTACTAGACAATGATAAGATCCAAAATGTAAAAAGAGATTTCCTGAAAGAGAATAATTGCCATTGGTAAATAGTTTTCAATTACTTTAGTGATTAAAGTCTCTTCCTATTCTATTATATTTTACAGTTTTAAATATTTAACAAAATGGCGTATTATCAATAATAACATAAGAACGGAAGAGGAAGATGGTGAAGATGATGGAGGACTATTTGAAAATGTTGAAAAAATGCACAGATTAAAGGATATTTACTTGTTAAAGTGTAATATTCAAACAGCTTTAAAACATGTTGATAGGATTGCATATTCTATTGAAAATTTTCAAATTATCAAGAGTCCTATCAAGACTATCCACCCTTCAATTGGAAAATGTTCATTAATAACTACTTTACGCTTTGAAAATCTTCTACTATCAGACCTACCAATGGAATTGTCCAATCTAACTCTTTTAAAATTTTTATATCTTACGGGAAATTTATTTGAAAATGTTCCAAAAGTGATCAGTCAACTTTCAAATTTAACACAATTAAATCTAGATGCAATCAATTTCACACCATTTCATTCAAAGATACTAGAAACTGATATAGTATCGCTTGAAGAGTGGAAATATACCTACAACGAAAATTATTCTCAGTTGAGTAGTGTTGGATTTGATGAAGGAAGTATGATGAAACTCTTCAAGGAAATCGCAAGTGATGATAGTTTAAAAAGTAGAGATGAAATTCAAGAATTTCATGCAGTTCTTTATAAAAAACTACCTAGAATTACTTCTTGGAATGTTTTGGAAAATCTACATAAACAATCATTCAAAATACTTGTTATATTAAATTTAAAATATACCAGTTTTCAAACTTTGGATGATAGTATTGAATATTTGGAGAATTTACATATTTTAGACATATCCTTTAATTTACTATTAGAAGAGATTAGCCCAAAAATCGCTTATCTTCCACTACAGACACTATATTTAGAAAATTGTCCATCATTGAGAACACCTCCAAAGGTAATAGCAGTCAAAAGTCTAAAACATATACAAAACTATATGAGAGCTTTAGACAAGGGTTATGTATCTTGTAAAAGAACAAAATTAATGCTTGTCGGTCTTGGAGGAGGTGGAAAAACAAGTTTAATGACTTCACTAACAGAAAATAATCAGGAAGAAAGTGAACAATTGGTAAAAAGTACTAAAGTTACAGATGGAATTTGTATTAGAAAATGGCTTGTTCAATCTATTGAATATTCAATATGGGATTTTGCAGGACAAACTGTCTATTATAATACTCATCAGTTCTTTTTATCAAATAGAGCCGTATATTTTTTGGTATGGAATGTTAGATCTGGAGAGGAGCATGCTGGTTTAAAATTCTGGTTGAATTCTATAAAATGTCATGCTCCTAAAGCACCTGTATTCATTGTAGGAACTCACATTGATCAGGTATTTTTCATACAGCTGCAATTAGGTCTAACTTTTTTTAACAATGAAATTACAATGACGTTAGGTTGAAAAATCTGAATTACCAACCATCAAATATCAAGAAAAATATCCACAAATTAAAGGATTTTATAATGTCTCTTCACTAACCAAAAAAGTTTGTTTGTTCACATTTTTAAATGATAACTTTTTAAGAAACTTAAATTTTACAAAAATAAGGGTCTTAACGAATTAGTTGATGGTTTAATTAACATAACTATTAACGAAAAATATATGAATGAGAAAATACCAAACTTTTGGTTAGATTTTGAAGAAAAATTATACAAGTATGCAAAAAAGAAATTCAAGTATTGAAATATATAAGAATATTAACTTTACCTTGAACAGAGTTAGCAAAACTTTAAATATAATCTCTATAGAGGAAGCCATCGGATTTGCTGAAGAAACTGGTATAATTGATAAGGCTGAGGTTGATATTAAAATATTATTACATAACTCAATGATTCACTCTCTCTTCTAGTTTTATCAAGCAGTTGAATTTCTTCACGAATTAGGATCTATTCAATACTTTCAAAATGAATACTTAAGGAAACAAATCATTATAAATCCTCAATGGATTGTTGATGTAATGGCTTGCGTTGTTTCCGTTCAAGAGAATTCAATAAAAGTTTGTATATAGGCCTAATTAGGAGGTATTTTTCATGCCGATATTCTTTTATTTTTAATCTAGAATGGAAAATTATTGCATGATGATTTGAACAAAATTTGGCCCAGTGAGTCATACTCTAATCTTCACAAATGGCTTCTACGTTTAACTGAAGAGTTTGACTTAACATTTTCGTTGAAGAATGAAAGAGCAAGTTTAGTTCCCTGTCTTCTTCCTGATATTGAACCAGAGGTAAATGCATAGAATGTTTTAAAAATGATGTCTTTGAAGGTGACTTCAATGTTATAGAATGCTTGGGAAAAAGAATCTTTAAAGGAAGGGGAAAGTGAAACCAAAATGGTATATAAGTTTGACTACTTGCCTTTTGGATTATTTAACAGAGTCCAAGTTAGATTATTTGAGTATGGTGATGAGTTTCTGATATGGAAAACTGGCTCTTATCTCACGAAAAATGGCCATAGAGGTATTTTAAAGAGAAAAAGGTATATAATCATTTTTCTCACATGAATCAACAAGTTTATCTTTTACTTTTGTTAGCTCTTCAAAAATTCTTATCAAAGTTAGAGGATTTAAACCCGAAAATGTCCTCTTTCTCGTCCATGAAGTACTTGAAACACTAATTGCTGAATCTTTTCAAGGAGTTGAATTCAATTTTATGACGCCTTGTCCTGAATGTATTTATCATAAAATACAACATCCTAGTATGGTTGAATCCTGGAGAATAAGAAAAGCTATGCAATTAAAAATTCCTTTTCTACAATGTACTCATAATTTTCATACTGTGTCTATAACACAACTTCAAAGTGAGTTTTGAGTTGTTTCAACATGCTAACTCTTGACAAAAAACTCTTCACTATAGATATGTTACCTCCTGAGAGCAGTGAGGAATTAGATATGCATCTGCAAAATGCTGTTAGAGAATTAAAGAAAATTCAATTAAGGCCTATAAAAGATGTTTTAATGTTATATTGTTTGGCCGATGTTCCTTCAAATGAGTCGGAAAGTTGTAATCATATCTCCGCATTGAGAATAAAAAATGAATTGGAAAAAGCTGGCTTTTATGTGTAAAATTCAAAAAAAAAAAAAGAAAAATTTTTGATATTTTAAATTAAAAAAAATTACTTTTTCATTATCAGGAAAATGTTTAATGATTCTTGTGAAAATTACGTTGAAGAGGCGATATCTTCACTAAAATCTACACAAGTAGTACTCACACTGATGACAGATGATTTCATTAAGAATTCAACTTGTAGAAATTTATTCATTTATACAAAAAAGAATTTAGCTAAACAGAATCAGTTAATATTAATTAAAGAGAGCGATAAATGGAAAAAACATACAGATATTGGTATGCTGTGCTCAGATGATGTAAATATTTTCATTTAAATATCAATTGCCTTTTACTTATATTTAAAAACTAATGATTTATCCATTTTCTCTCTCTTCTTCCTTCCTTCTCCTAACTTTTTTAGATATACATAAACATGCAAAATGTTGAGAAATTTAGCGCAAAGATGAACGATTTGAAAAATTCGTTAAGTGTCAATTCAAAACCAACAAAATGGCCGCCGTGTTTTATAAGTTATTGTTGGAGTAATTCTCAAATGGCAATAAATAAAGGGACTAAAATGAATAAAAAAGCACTTGGTAAAACTGATCCAAGGTTATTAAAGGATAAACTTGAAGAAGCTGGAATTAATTGTTGGATGGATATTGAACAAGTAAATAGAGGTGGTTTATTTCAAGATATTGCTGAAGGCTTAAAAAAGGCTAAAATTGTTGTAGCTTGTGTATCAGATGAGTACATTTTATCTAAAAATTGCCAAATGGAATTTCGTTTTGCATCTCTAACATTAAGATTACCAATTATTCTTGCAATTGTTGGAACTGGTAAAAATTGGATTCAATCCGAAATTGGTATGATATCTTTATCATATCCAAGAGTTAATCTTCAAGAAATGGATACCAACATTGTAGAAGTTGTTAATCTTGTCAAGGAAAAGATTGGTACAGAAGAATTAGATGAAAATGTCAGAATTGAAAAGGAGATTCATCATGAAGAATTTACAGAATTATTAGAATTAGCTGAAAGAAAATTACTAAGGCAATTGGCAACTTTACAAAATCTATCAAGAGGATTCAATTTTCCTCATATTCCAATATTAGATTATTCAACAAATTCAACTGAAAATACTACAAATCGATATCGTTTTGTCTTCCTTTGTGAGTGCGATCAGGTAAACAATTTTCAAACTCAATTAAAAATCAACAATTTTTTTAATTTTTTATTATCATAGGGTTGGCATTTACCTGACAATCATCAAAGTATTCAATGGAATGTTCCATTTGAAAGTAGAGAAGCTGAAAAATATATGACAGAATGGTCTGGTTATTTAGTTAGAATTTACGCTATTCTCCAACACAGTTCAATTCCATTGTTAGTGTTTAAAAATAAAGAAAGAAGTGATTTTATTGAGCAGATGCAATCAAAATTAATCAGAAAAAATAA
>CAJFCJ010000064.1:0-47444 GCA_904063045.1 Dimorphilus gyrociliatus
GAGCCTCTCTCCAGATTCTTTATTAAACTTTGCCTGACATAGCCAAGTTCAGTCAATTCTGTAAAATTTTTCAGAATATTTATCATTGGACATGGAAAATTAAGTTCATCACATTCCCTTAGGCTAAAATTTCAGCTTTGTTTGATTGTAGACAATTTAAAAGCAGTCTAATGTTCTCTTCTGTAAAAAATGCAATTTTAAAGTCTATAAAAATATTTCATCAATATTTACCTAGAATTTTACATTTGCATAATTTAACTTTGCAACTTGATACATTTCAAGTATTGTAGTGACAAACATCCAATGAAAAGGCATTACAATTGTTTAGGGTTAAAGACTTTAAAGAAAATGATTCAATAGAATTTCTAAATGTTTTTCTGCCTTAAAGAGAATATCAGAGAGATAAGTGTTTGAGCTTAAAAAACTTTCAAACATATATTGAAAATATTGAACATCAATTGATTTTCTCACCCCTCCTCTTAATATTAAACTCTCCAGACTCCCATTTAAAGCATCCTTGATTGTATCAAAAAAATCATCAAATGTTATTTTCACAAATGTAAAATTAATCACAGTAATGTTTTTTACAGTATATTCTACTATCAAATTTAAAAGTGATTTATTCAAATGGATACTTTTTAAGCAGAACTCAAATGAATTTTTAGGATTATATTTTTGAAGTAGTTCAATTACTTGCTTATCAAGATCTAATTTATCAATTATATTTGAATTTTCTTTCATAATCACAGAGAAAATTTCACCATCCATATCTTGTAGAAAATTGAATACATTCTGCATAAAAATGATATATTTTGATGTCTGTAATGCTTCATTAATATTTTGTCTTTGATTTTCAACATCAGACTTGTACTCTTGAAGAATATAATATGCTGTAAAATAGTCTTGAAATGAAGAATGTATAAATTTCAAAAATTCCTCTCCAATTGTGTTTATTTTAAATGGAGTTAAAATTCCATTAAAATAATTATATCTTTCAACAATATTTGTTTTTGTAATTTGTGAATTGTAAAAATGATTTTCAAAAGCTAGTGTTGAACAGAATTTCAAAAATTCCCTACTATCTGATGCTCTTTTAGAGATGAGTTCAATAAACTCTTGATATATATCTGTATATCTTACAACTTTCATTTCAGAACTTTTATCATTCCAAATAGAAGCTGTTAGCAAAGCAATTAGAGGAATTTTGCAAGCTTCCAAAAGGTAGTCTTTATCACTTAAAAAGCTCATAATTTTCTCAGACTTTAAACTCTCTTCTTTGGGTTGTTTTGTTATCCCAATTTGCTCATGAAAAAATTTTTTGAAAAACATTTTTAGGCTATTTTCATCAAACTGAGATATTTCAAAAATAAAGTCATAAGTATCTTTAATTTCAAAACATTTTGATTTTCTGGACCAAACTATAACTGGGAAATTGGTAAAACCTTTGCTAGATATGATATCAGTAAAGATTGTTTTGTCTGATTTAAGTTCATCTGCTCCATCAAAAAGTAATACAAAGTTTCTTTGTTTGTCAGCTAAGTAATAATCAAATAGTTCCCTTGATATCCATGTTTCATATGTAATATTTTGGGTGAATAATTGTTTATTGAAATCTAAGTCATCATTTATCTCATTTAGCCTTCCATGTAAAACTGTATACTCTTGTAGAATAGTATTTTCAATTGCCCATGAATACAAAACTTGCAAAAAATGATGAGTTTTTCCTATTCCAGAATCACCTTGTATTAGAATTCTATCATTACCATTTTCAATTATTTTATTAAACTGAATACCATTAGATGAACAAGACTCTGACCCTTTTAGCATTATAAAGTTAAATGGGATTGTAATATTCTTCAAATTTACTCTCTTTTTGTTGTTGTTTAAAAATGGAAATTGGGGAATTGTTTGACATTTTCTTTTCACTTGCTCCTTTATGGCAATATTAAAATCATTCCATGTATTTTGAATATTCTTTAAAAGTTTATCTTTGTTTTTTGTCCAGCTTTCATGTTTTCTTAATAAATTTATAAAATCTTCAGTCTCCAAAGTAGAAAGATGTTGATCAAAAAGTATTTCTAAATTGTCCAATTGGTATTCAACATCAATTATTTTTTCTTGTACAAGAAAAGACTGGAAATGAGGATCATTTTTTATATACACAAGTATATCTTTCTTGTGTGTTATAATCTCTGAATTCACTCTCATCTTGAGGATAAAGCATAAAGTTCAGGAGAAAGATATCCACACTGAGAGATAATGTAAAAATATGTAAATATATATTTGATTATGGATATTTCTACAAATTAAGAAAGGCTGCTATTAGAAAAGGGCTGTAGTTAAAAAACTGCAAGTTGATTGGGAAGTGTGGTAAAATATTTCCAGAAACTGAAGTCAAAGGTTTCTGTTTCATTTGACTCAAGCAATTGCAAAATTGAGTAAATGGATTTATCAAAACAGAAGAGTTATAACAGCTGTATATGTTATGTATAGAGAAAGTTTATACTCACAATAATTAAGTTGTCAGCTTGCTTTGAATAACTTTTTGAAAAAAGTAAGCAATTTAGAAAACCAGGAAGAAGATTAACTGCAGAATAAAAATATTATAAATATAGAAAATATGTTATACATTTTGTATTCTTAGTTATGATAGTTAACTAATTTTAATAATATTCTTTTAATATTACAGTCTATTGTTTATTCTAGAAATTTCGTTCTTATATTTTATGTGTAAGCTATATTTCTTTATGCAACTTATATACTTATCTTTAAAAACCTACTCAATAAAATGTAATAAGACTTGGCCTAACATGGTCTTTGTTCAGTTCAGGTTGACATGAAATATTTTTAGAAAACCTTAGACCTAACTCAATACTATTTAATATTAATGTTTAAAAGTAGCATTCTGAGTGAAGTACACACAACAATGCTATAACAATGGCCAAACACAGGTCTTGATTTGTCAGCTTGAAGATTAATTTTTAATTACCCAATAAGATTTGACCAAGTTTTAATTCAATTAACCTTTTTAAATGTTTAACCTTGTGATATTATATTACTTAAGATAAAAGTGAACTAGACAGTTCAGCAACTGTAAAGTGATGATTGGATATCAGAGGCAAACCTTTGAATATATAAATCCTCACTATTTTTATTCTATTCATTTGTATCTGAATCCAAGCACCAGAGCAGCTCACATGGAAAGAATATGATAGAAAATTGCCAGAGGTGGGTTGAAAATGGCCAGAGGTTTGAAGCTACTTTCACTGGGACAAGCCTTCTATTTAATTTCATATTGTTACTTGCTTAAGTATTTTATTTTGAATAAACATCAGAAATTAGACACTTTGTTTAAAGGTCTGAGCAGAACCAGTTCTGCTATAAGAATGTTTAATTTGGTTAGGCAACAGTAGTACAATGTTCTTTACAGTGGTAAAGATTTTGTATGGCTTATTCACCAATGAAAGGTTTTTGATAATGAGAAAACTAGAAGAATTGTGGTGCATTTCATAAGTTATAAGATTTATTCTAAATCTCAGTGGATAATAAGAATTATATAAAATTTTTGTACAGCTGAGATATTGCAAATACTACATACATTTTTGAGAAAACTAGAAATTTGCATTAAAAGAATACTTACTGACAATTCTTGGTAAGCTGTTTTGCTGTGTTACCATAACAGTATTGAACATTTCTTTTGGTTGTGAAAGCATATGTCTGCTAGGTGAACTATTGATTATTGTGTATAACAGATTAAGGTGTGACCATGTTTGATATTATATGAATATAATAGAATATAGTTGAAACTTGGTTGATATAGATATTTCTGCATAATCAAGTTATTAAAAGAATGTGTCATAGAAATTGTATCACATTTTTAAAAGTAGCATTTTGCACAAAGCATACAAATATGTAAACAGGATAAGTTTTGCTGTATTTTTAAAACAGTACACTATAGGCATATATTTTTATCATTAATAAAAAGTGAATTGATTAATGAACTGTCACTAAAAACTTTCTCAACTTACAAGCCCTGGTTCAAAAGTTATTGAGACTTTAGTTGTGGCACAGTATGAATGATGGTATAAATATACCACCTAGAAACTAGCCAATATCTTGAATTGACAATATGTGGAATTTGAAGCTAAATAGACATACCTAAGACATTAATTAACATTTATGAATAAGCATATGTACACATACATTCGTCAGCTATACTCTACAATAGAGAAGTAGTATTGAACCAGTATTGGACTATGCAGATAGCACTGATGAAGATAAGCAGTGGTGACCTAGTTTCACATTAGGCAGTGCATACACATTGTGCAGCAATAAAACCTATTAAATTATATAAAGAATATTGCTATTTGCAACCTAGCATTAATATTACAATTTATTAATCCATAAATTTATGATTTTGAACTAAAACTAGTTCAATTAATTATCAATTATGCTTAAATTCTAAGTTTAGATTATTCAACAGTATTGTATACACAATACTGTTCTTCTTAACATTCATTAATCAGATATACTTCCTCCTTATATGCTGATGCCAAGATTAGCTGTGATATACCCTTAGCTGTACCTAACCTTTTGCATTACCCTTAACCCTTAGAGGAGACCCTCCTAAGTACAAATCAGTTGCTCTTCTTCTCCTTTCTAATCATTTCTCAATCCAAGTTTTTGTATTGAAATTTCTCATTTATGGACATTTTTTGTCGACCCCTATTTCGATGTACAGTAAAAGAACTAAAAAGCAGAGATGTCCTGCAAGAATTCGTCAACAAAGAAATTCATTTATAAAGGGAAGCAAAAAACACATTCATGCAGTAAATCAAAGTTTATCATCCAATATATCAATTAGGAAAGATTTAAGGATATGTGCCTAACTGACACACATTTAAGTGGAAGAAGGTTAAGAGAAACAGTTCTGTTGAAACACCAAGAACAAATTGACTGCCAAATGTTGACTACTTGAACAGAATTGCAAATTTTACAAGACAAAAAGTTAGGCCTAATGAGCCAAAAGATGTGGACTTTGATTTAAATAAGAATTTCATTCCAAAGGATTTCTTAAAAGAAAACTTTTATGAAAACAACAATAGAATCTTGATTTTTGCCACAAATCATGTAATTTTAATAGCTCTCTCAAGGGTTTTGTAATTTTTGCAAAGTCCTTGACAAATCTTCTGTAATAACCCCAAAATGATACAAAATGTCACAAAGTATTTCCAAACACAGGTAACCCAGCATCTTTTATTATCTGAATCTTTTCTGGATCAGTTTCCAATAATTTATCAACTCACCAAAGTATTCACACAAATAGAACCTTTCAAGTTTGTCCACAAATAGTCTTCACAAAAGTAATTTCGGTAGAAATTAATCAACAAAATGGCAGTATTTCGTTTAAAGAATATGTATTGAGTAAATGAGTTTCTAGTTCTAAACAAGTAAGTTTAAACGACCAGTTAATGGTTAAAGAACTGAACTGACAAGCTTGGGAAAAGCATTTCCCTTTATACATTTTCAAAGCTTGGGTTCAAGTGGTCAAAGGATTACAAAGTTGAAATCTGACAGTCTCATAATTCTCATGTAACAAAAATATAAAAGACTTGTTATATCACACATATAAAATATAATCCTAAGATTAGGGCCACATGTCAAACATGTGCCACAGCAAACAGACCTTCCTCATCAGCATCTGGTGTTTGACATGCATCTTTTCCACATTCTTTGTTTCTTTGTTAATTCCCAAGTAGCCACCATCTATTATGGTCAAAAAGTTTATTTCTTAGGAAATAGAGTTCTTTCTAAAGTACTCAAAGCTAGCTCTACAAAAAAAAAGTGTTTCTAAAGTTCCACCATCATAATTGCTACGAAATAAAAGTATTTCTATAGTTGCATCATTCTAATTTCTATGAAATAGAAATCTTTCTAATGTACCCTTTTATCTAAAGTCTAAGTATTAATATATCACTATATCTAAGTGCACAGTCTCTTATTCAGATGAATTTCTAGTGATTCCTGAATCATTATCTGAATAGGTTTTACTGCCAACATCTTCTTCAGTTGAGTTTTGATAATTTTAAAAACGTTTTCCCTACATTCCAACAGTTATTTTCTCCATATTTGCTTGTTTTCCAGGTTTTGCTCATTGAGTTACAGCTTGTTGGATAAACTTCTTAACTAGTTCCCTTCTTCTGATAAAGAATGAAAGGGAAACTTGTTTTCTTGCAAAATTAATAATGGCTCCAGAATTTCATAGGAAGTCACAATCAAATATTATAGCCATATCCAATTTTTCCATAATGAAAAATTCTTGTTTTATAATTCTTCCAGCAAACTGGATGTTCAATCTAGCTTTTCCTTTAGTCTTTAAAGGTTCTATTTGTGTGAGTACTTTGGTGCATTGATAAATGATTGGAAAGGACAATTACAGTTGTGACGAACCAGAAACTCCTACCATTACAATACAACAAAGTACATATAAGTCATTTTAAAAATTTTAGCAAAAGCAAATCAGAAAGGAAAAGACTTCTAATCTATAATGGCTATACATTCAATGTTAAAATCAAACAAAAAGGTGATAAAACATAGATTTGTTCAGTTAGTAATAAATCTCAAAAATGAAAAACCTTTCCAAGAAGAAAAAACCACAACCACTCAGCATTGAAAAATGCTGAACAACAAATTGTAAGCATAAATGATATTGAGAAGAAATGTGCCAATGATATTAAATCATCTGGAAAAGCAATTGCAGAGGAAATTGTTTCAAATCTTTGGTATGGAAAATTTAGTTTTCAGAATTCCAATGAAGTAGCCAAATATAACAATAAAAAAACCTACAGAACCTAATGATTCAAAATGATTCAAGTTTTTTAGCTATTAT
This sequence comes from Dimorphilus gyrociliatus, assembly GCA_904063045.1. Classification (NCBI taxonomy): domain Eukaryota; kingdom Metazoa; phylum Annelida; class Polychaeta; family Dinophilidae; genus Dimorphilus; species Dimorphilus gyrociliatus. The sequence goes on from CAJFCJ010000064.1 coordinate 6,890, forward strand.
ATCATTTGAATTTTTGAAGAAAGAATATTATTTTTTGCAACTGAACATCAGTTAAAATACATATCCCGCAAATGTAACTTTTGAAATATTGATTAGATTCATATTATTGATTTGTTAAATGTTAATTATTTAATTGACTAGTGAAATGTAACCTTTAATCCTCTTCTTTTTGCTTCTTCATCATTTAAAGGAATTTTTCCAATACCAATACCTCTGCTGTCTCTTTCAACAACTAAATGATGAATTATACATTCATCATTTTTTGTTGTAGATAAAAGTTCCAACATTCCAGAAGAGAGTACAGCTTTAAATACAGACCTAAATGATAACTTTTGCAGAATAATTGCCACATTGACATGGGTAGGAAAATATTTGACAAGTAATTGAATTTGAGATGACAGTGTCAACACAGATCTGTTCTTCTACAGCCACAAATGATATAGTTTACTGTCTGTAACCCTATGAAACGGTTGATGTATTCTAAAAAGGAAGAATGCCCAATGTAATCATGTGTGGATCCATATAAGATGTTTAAGCAAGTGATGTTTCATTGATAAAAATGAATTTGACTGTGCAATTTGTTTAGACTCTTGGGTTTATAATGACTCCAGAATGTTGCCTTGTCAAAAGTTCATATAAGGTCATGTAATGTAAATAAAGAACAGAGTAAAGAGATTAGAAAGCTACTGAAAAATTGCTCTAATTTGCAAAACAATTGACCTATCAGAAAACAGAGAGATGAAAACTGGAATATTGAACATTTACAAAGCATTACAAAAGTCATCAAGTACTCGAATTACACTTTATTTAAAGTTATATGATTTCAATGAAGAACAACCTGAAGAGATAAGAAATCTGATAAAACATTGTTCTAATATAAAAATAAGAATTTAATATTTGGAAAGACAAAAATATCAGTTTCAAGAGCTCTATAAGATTAAAATAGAAGTGTAGAGACTTATTGCCTAAGTAATAGGAGACAAAATAGCATGGATTATGGTTGAAGATTAGAATGAAAGGTGTATTTATATAATTCCAATGATTGTAATCCATTTCATTTCTACTAACTACTTTCATTGCAACTGCAACTTTTGGTGTTTACTTTGGTTTGAAGAAAGCAAGGATAAGACATTGTGTAGAAATTTAATATCAATTTTTTCATTTTACTGACTGGTTGTTCCTTATTTTGTAATTAGGAACAGGAAACAAATGAACCTTCATTTTCATGCCAAATGTCAAATTTATTTCAAAAAATCAAATTCAAAATTGGGGTTAGGAATAGCACTATTTCTCATCCATGTATACGTTTATTAATAGTTTGTTAAATATGTTGGGATCAGGGTTAGGTTTAACTGGTTTCCTTGCAAAAAGAATCCAAACTTTTAATCTTATTCCTTGTCATAATCAAATTCTTCTCCAAGAGAATTTTGTATATCAAATCTTTTATTACTAATTATGATTATTCCACTAGTCGTTTGCTTTATGTGCCATATATTTTCTATCTCCATTTGGAAATATTCATTAAGCATATATTCAACACTTGTACATTTTTCTTCATTTAAAGAACAGATACCAAAATAAAGATTCTTCAAAGTGTTTGACGACGTTCAAAGTCCTTTAAGAATATTGATTATTCCATTATCCCAATCCATATTGCCCAATAGATTTACTGTCTCAATTTTAAAGCAATGTTTAAAAAGATCTTCAATGTTATGACTGTGTTCTTCCTTCATAAAACAAGAATTAAAATTAATATTCTTTAATGTGTTTGATGACATTTGAAGTCCTTCACAAATATGATATAGACACTTGTTATTAAAAAAACTATAAGATAGATTTATCGTTTCTATTTGATAAAACTTTTTCAATAAATTTCCAATCTCTTCACTATGATTTCTATGTAAACAATTATGGCTTAAATTCAAATTCTTTAAAGTACTTGATGACATTTGAAGTCCCCTCATAATACTGAATAGTCCTTGATCCATCATTTGATTTCCACATAAATTTATTGATTCTATTTTGGAACAATGCCACAATAGATTTTCAATTTCTACACATTGTTTTACATTTAAATGGCACTTTTTGAGATTAAGACTTTTCAAAGTATTTGATGACATTTGTAATCCTCTGCAAATAGCATGTAGTCCATAACCCATCCATTTATTATTTGATAGATCTATTGTTTCTATTCCAGAACAATGTTTTAATAAATCACCAATCTCTTCACATTGTGCCATTATTAAATTACAATTTCTAAAATTAACATTCTTTAAAGTATTTGATGATATTTTAAGAATTTCACAAATATTTGTAAATTCTTTTCTTGGACTTTTTTCATGAAGTCTATATTTCCAAATCAAATAATCCATAAACATTTCTACCACATAGTGAACATAAGACTTGATTGTAGCCACTTCTTAACTCAATGTCTACACATGCATAACACATTTTATGTTTACAAGAGAGTATATCTGAACTTTTCTCTTTGTAAAATTCCTCACAAATTCCACATTGGAATTCAGTTTCACCAAAAAAGTTCATCATGGTATCCACTTTAACAATGTATGTAACCAAAACAAACAAAAGTTTTGAAAATTTTCTCTTATAACCATTTTTAAGCATAACCACTTTATAACAATCTTATATACTAAAGGTCAAGGTTTTTGGACTGATATTGTGTTTTTGAACATAATTGTTTATTTCCTAATTAACTAAAAGTATCTGGATTCTCATGTGATAGAGTTTTCTTAATTGCTTAATTGGCAGACAAGAGTAGAGCTTGAAACAAAAATTAAAGTCACCTCTATCCTTAAATGTATGCGTAAAAAAAATAAAAACTGGTAAAGAAACTGAAATATAGCAAGGAAAGTGTGACTGCACCAAAGGATTTGAAAGAATTAGAAGTAGGCGTAAGCCTTAGAATCATTCAGGGGGAGCTGAAAAGACAAAATTTCAAATACATAAGAATCAGGCAAAGAACTGATCTCACCTCTAAAGATTGTAAACAGAGAAAAAACTATTTTCTCAAAATGATTAGTGAATATCCAGACTAGTCTGGAGTTATTTTTTCAGCTTACCTCACAGTTTTCTCTATCCTTTAATTGAAGCCAATTCAAGACACCAGTTTTCATTGAGATTTTAAATACTTATTTTGATATATTCACATTTTGATAATGGAATGAGTAGATTTCTCATGTTCAAGTAAACCATAAGCGAATTTCAACACCATATTTCCAGATACACAATCTAATTCTTCTTTGAGAATGTTTTAATTTATATGCTAGAGCACATCATAAACACCTAAAGTTATTATTTCCAAGCAGACTTCCTCTTTACGAATAGTAAAACATGCGACATGATAAAATAATGACATACTTTGACCATTTCTGCCTCTAAATGTTTTTCATTTGCTATACTTTGTTCATTTAGGACAAAATTATCAATATTTGTGTGCACTTAGATATAATGATAGATCAATACTTTGACTTTAGATATAAGGGAATGTTAGAAATACTTCTATTTCATAGCAATTACAATGGTCCAACTTTAGAAAGACTTTTATTTTGTAGAGTTAGCTTTTAGTACTTTAGAAAGAACTCTATTTCGTAAGAAACAAACTCTTAACAGATGATGGCTACTTGGGAATTAACAAATGAACAAAGAACATGGAAAAGATGCATGTCAAACACAAGATGCTGATGAGGCAGGCCTGTTTACTGTGGCAAATGTTTGGCATGTGGCCCTAATCTTAGCATTATATTTTATATGTGTCATATAACAAGTCTTTCTTATTTTTATTACATAAGAATTATGAGACCATCAGATTTCAATTTTGTAACCCTTTGGCCAATTGAAGCCAAGCTTTGGGAAATGTATAAAAGGAAATGCATTTCCCCAGCTTGTCAGTTCAGTTCAGTTCTTTAAGTTAAGATTATCCATTCATTAAAATGATTCAAAGGAGTACAACAATAGGGAAAAACAAGACTAAGAAATGCTTTAATTATTTTCGAAATGTAGAAATTACAACTGAAAAAGGCTTAAAAATAGAATTATACTAATACCCTCTTTCTCTCTCTCTCTCTCTCTCTCTCTCTCACACACACACACACACACATACAAACAAAAACAATTCTCTTCTTCTTTAATCATAATGAATTCTTCAAATTCAACAACAGTTTTATCATCTGAAGGTGGAAGTTCACTTGAATTTCTTGCAGTAAGGTTATTCTCCTATGCTATTTTACCAACCAGCATTTTGTTTGGGATACCATTAAATATTTTATCCATTTTGATAATTGTTAGAGGAAGTTTATGGAAGATGACGATATTTCGATGTTTAGCAGGAATTTCAACTGGAGATTTAATCACTTTAATCAGTTACTCATTCAGAGCTATGGCTTTAATTAAAATTGAAAATATTTCAATTGGATTGTATAAACTGTTATATTGTCAAATTTCTGCATTCTGCTATATAACATTTATTTAATTCTCATCGTTCAATCTTGTAGCAGTGACTGTTGACTGATGTATTTGTATTTCATTTCCAACTAAAGCTAAAATATGGTCTACTCTAAACACTTGTAATAGAGTTGTAGCAGGAATAGCAGTATTCTCAATTGGAGTAAATATATTCATGCCATTTGTTCAAGATCATACAGTAAGAATTTCATCCTCAAGGATTGAATGTTTGCCTCAAAATCCAGGTGGTAAATTCCTATACAAGTATCATTTAACCTATATTTCTCTTATGTATTCATACTTTCCTTCAAAGAGATTAACAATATTAAAATTTGATTGTTTCAACAAGCTTCATTAGTTTAACTTTCCAATAAGTTGCTTCAGTATTTATGCTCGAGTTTTCTCTAAAAATTACAATTCCAATCCAGTTGAACGAACAATTTTTGAAGCAACATTTATTCTAAATTCTATGAATCACATGATCAACTTTTTTCTGTATTGTTTATGTGGACAAACATTTCAACGGGAAATGTTTAAACTATCATCATGCACTAAAGAGTCTAAGCAGAGAGAAAAGACTATTGCTAGCTCTATTTCAACTTTAAGCCTAACATAAATTACTCCTTTGCCTGATGATAGTTTGTCCGTGTAGAGAGCATGTGAAGCTGGAACTGTGTTAAACCGTGCTCTTTGTTTGGTGATTTCAATGCCTGTTTGCTTTGACAAACAGAGAGTACTTTCAAGTTTCATTAATGTCTGCTGTTGAACTGCCAATTCTAATGCAAAATAACAGACAGCAAGACAGGCTAGAGTCAATTTCATTTTTACAAAGCAAGACTTTTGGTCTTTATGAAAAGAATGAAACTGTTAAAGAGTGAGTTTGAGCATTTATAGCTAAAGATTTTTGGTATATTTAAATGTTCTTGACATGAGTTAAAATTAGCTCTAATACCTAAATAGCAAAACTGGTTTTTTTAAAAAGACATCTATTGATATACAGTACCGCGGTAAGTCACTGTTACACCTCAAAAAAATAATATTTTCTCAATTTTTTCTCTTTCTGTACTTAAAGAATGAAAATGAAGGATTTTATTATATTTAATAATATTCTTTTTATCATTATAGAAAGAAAATATATGTTTTTCATTTTAAATCTCGGAAATATCATTACTTTAATGTGATAGGCCTTTTTATGGAAAAGCATAAGCATCAGTTATGTTCAATAAATTATCAAATACCTTGATCATTGAGTAGTGTCACTTTTAACCAGATTTTAAGGTCATTTATGAGTGTTTGCATGTGTAATCTAACAGTTGACAAATTTAAAATAAAAATGGTGATGCTATCTGAAGCAACAAGAATTTCTATTTTAAATTGTCTTCAAAGACCTTAAATGTCCATTTGAAAAGTGGCAAAGCTTTTTAAATGTAGTCCAACTACTGTACAAAATATAAAAAATAAATTTAAAGAGCTAAAAACAGTCAAAGAAAAACAAAGAAGTGGTAGACCAAAAAAAAGTGACACCAAAGATGGAAAGCCAAATTACCAGGGCATCTAAATCAAACCCCAAGAATAGGGGTGAAACCATACCCGAGTGAAACCATACCCATACTGGGTGAAACTGTACCCATAAAAATATTAGGTTTTTTTAATTTTATTAATACTAAAGAAAAGTATATATAATACTAAGAAAATGATAATAGATTAACACATAACTTTGAAAGATAAAAGAATGGAAAAAGTGAAAAAAAACATTTAAAAAAAAAGAATATTATGGAGCATAAATATATGATGTTTGAACCAATAATTCATCTGCCAAAAGCCCTCCAAGTCTATAATTTTCCCAAATTTCAAATATTTTTCTTTCTATCTCAATATACTGCTTTTTTTGGTGCTTGATAATCTTCTTCTCAGACATAAGCTTTTCATAGATAATAACCAAATCAGCTTCTCTCTTCAGCTCATCAAGCAGCCAATAAAATGATCCTTTAGATGGTACTTTAGTATTCATTCTATTGTGCCATCCTTCCACACTGTTATTAGTCCTTATGGATAATCCATATATAGACCAATTCTCTGGTTTCCATATAGAGTTCATAATCCATGTTGCTTCAAAATATTCCAACAAGTCTGCAAATTTTTCTTTTTCTGTAAGTTGAGATTTCAATCTGTAAAATGTTGGAGCAATGATATGAGCAGGCAGAAAAGGTAAAGCCATCAGCTTTCTCATGTCTCTCCAGTCCTCTCCTTTCTCCATATACTTTCCAGAGTATCCAAGAGACTTGAAGGATCATAATTGTAAAAACAAACCTTAGAGGTTAAATTAAATGTTTTACCTGTATTTTTCTATATATTGCTTGTGTAAAATGGAATACACATCCATGAATTTGTGATTCTGGGTATATTTTGGATACAGCTCTCCAGACCCATCTCAAAATTAATTGTTATCTTCTCAGGCTGTGACATGCCAGTCAGGTTTCTGACACTCTGAGGAATGAAACATTCATCTGAAAGTAGTTAAAGAATGAATTTCTCAAAAGGATACCTTAAATGCTTTTTTATAACTCTTTCTTTTCTTTGATGTCATAAAAATAAATGCCAATGGCATATGTTTCATTTCACCAGCTTTTTTGACATAGCTGTGTATAGATAAGAGCTGATAAAAAGGATCCTTTACCATTTTAAATGTCCCATCAATGAACCAGTGTTTTGACTGACCAAGCAAATTAAGTTGATGGCTGCTACCAAAAATAAGAATTCTCTCTTTATTTTCACAGATGTCATCTTTCAAAAAATCATCTGGGATGAAATCTGTATTTAAATAAAAGTCTACTTCTTTTGGTTCACTTGGCCTTAGTTTTTGCCTTGAAAAATTAGCCACTCTTTTCAAATAATCAACATTTGGCAGAGAATCTGTTTCATTTTTGTGTTTTAAAAGAATTGTTTCTGCTAATCTTTTCCCACTGAAACTTGTGTCAGTTTTACAAATATCTTTCAAATCTTTTCTGATTCTAATGTCACTGGTTAGGTGGTTATTTTTACCATGAATATGTTCTAAACTTCCCTTGATGAATGTTTTTCCTTGCTGGCGAATTCTTGCAGGGCATCTTTGTTTTTTGGTCCTCTTACTGCACACCCAAATGATACTTTTTGAAGTTTTAGCTTTTACAGTGAATGAAAATCCATCATTTATCAGAATATCTTTTCCCATTTGACTTCCACCTTTAACTATTTGAAAGTTGTCATGGATAAGTTCCTGCAAGTGTTCAATATTTCCATTGTTCAATATTCCATTGTCATTCACATTTGCATCAATCACACCTTCATTTGCATCTACAACCACATCTTCATTTAAATTTTCATCCATTTCATTTCCATTCATCTGACAGTTATCAAAATTGCCACTGTACTGCTCTTGCTGGCAAAATCTATGCATTTGCAAGTTATAACAATACTGGTTCTACTTGAACCTTTAAACAAATGTTTAAATTAAAATGGTTTATTCGCAATAATAATACTTAAGCAAGTAACAATATGAGAGTTCGATAGCAGAGTAGATAGTTCATAAAAGCAGGTTGCCAAATTACCAAACTGTCTTCTAATGTTGAGGAGTAGATGGATGGTTCCAATGGAGGTTGTTTCCAGATGATTTTCCCAGGTCCTTGGGTCCAGATGGAAGCTGCATGCCAAATGAGAATAGTGAGGGTTTATATACTTTGAGGTTTGCCTCTGACATCCAATCATCACTTTACAGTTGCCGAAATGTGTAGTTCATATTTATGTTTAGTAATAGGATGTTACAAGGTTCAAGATTTAGGAAGGTTAATTGAATTATAACTTGGCCACACCCTAGGCAAGTTAATTAAATTATAACTTGGCCAAACCTTTATTGGTAATTAAAGATGAGCCTTCAAGCTGACTAATCAGACTTATGTTTGGCCAATGTTATAGCATTTTCTTGTGTAGGTTTTAAGATGTACATGTATAAGTTGCATAAAATAATAGAGTTCAAGCAACCAAAGTTGTACATTGTAATTTTCCATCAACATCACCAGTTTCTACAATTTGATCTTCTGGTCTCTTCATCTGAAGAAGGAATCTGTTTTTTTCACAATCCAGACAAACTGACACCTTAGAATCTGATTGAAATAGCTGAATATTTATAAATGCCATATTGAATATAGAATCATACTTATGACACATTTTTGATGAATAATTTCATTGCAGAGCACACAAGACATTTTCTTCTGTCTTTCATATACAAAAAGCTTACAATTCTTACATTTGACTGTCATGTTTTATGAATAATTCTCTATGCCAGACTGAAAATATTAAATGTAATTAGTGAATAAATAAAAAATAATATTATTGAACACATCTAGAAAACAAGAATAATATTTTGATTTGAAATGAGTATTGGAAAGGTATACTTACAATTATTCAAAATGGCTGAAAAATATTTTTCAAATAAATTGGATTTTTTCACAAAATTAAAAAACATGTATTGAAAATATGAATAAAACATTAATCTAGATTACAATGCACATGAAATTACCTCTGTTAAATCTAAAATGATAATCTTTGCCCAAATATAATTATCAAAAAAGGCTTGAGTTTCAAATTAAATTCTTTCCAAAGTGAAAGTTAGCTTCAGTTTCTTCATTTTTAAAATGGCTGTCAGTTTATATTTCAACAGTGTTTCTATTTTTGTAGCTTCCATTATTATAATTCTAAATAGTAACATTAAAAAAATGTAATATTTTTATGGATACAGTTTCACCCAGCAAGGTCTGTAGAGAGAGATCTAGCTTTAGTGTCTAACTGCATGACAGCTTCAGATTATATCAGAATTTTGAGCAGTCATGTTGTCCCAAATTATAAGAGAGGGGACATTTTCCAGCAGGATGGGGTTAGCTGTCATAAAGCAGCCGGAACAAAATCATACCTCATGAGAAAGCAAGTGGACACACTGGATCCATGGCCAGCAAACAGCCCAGACCTGAACATTTTTGAGTGAATATGGGGCATATGCAAAAAATGATTAATGGCAGTAAGCCAAGAAACAAGGATGAGCTGTGGGGATGTTCAGAGAGGAATTTTTTAAAATTTTAGAATTGAAAATTCAATTCTTATACAAGACAATAGAAAGAAGGCTTAGGGCAGTTGTAGAAGCTAAGGGTATGCACACAAAATACTAAAACATTAACACATATAATATCCTGTTAAATAACAGTAAAAATAAGAACAAAAAAATTACTTTTAATATTCTTTTAGATTAATTTTTGTGAATGTAACAAGTACTTATGCTCCCATTGAAAATAGGCCTACCACATTAAAATATCAAAAATTTAGAGATTTGAAATTAAAAATGTATATTTTCTCTCTATAATGATAAGAAGAATATCATTAAATATAATAGAATTATGGAGAAAACGTCCACTGGAGAAAACGTCCACTGGAGAAAACGTCCACTGATTGGAGAAAACGTCCACTGGTTGGAGAAAACGTCCACTGGAGAAAACGTCCACTATGTGAAGAATATATTAAAAAATACTTTTTCAAATTTAAATAATAATTTTTTATTATTGATTTTGAGATATATCCAATACATTCCCATAATGCAATCACTTTTGGTAGCCATTTTGAAATCCAGACAGGAAACAGTTCTGGAATCTTCTATGTTTTTCATGGAAAGTGAATATTGTGCATATTTCATCTACAATTTTTCAGAATTTTTTGCAGTTTGAAATATATTTCACTATTGAAAACCATCAGACAAAACACAAACTTTAGAATTGATATCAGTAAGTTATAGAATATTGTGTTGAAATGATTTATTTATAAATTAGCTTTATTTTTATAGCAGCCATTTTGTTTATCATTATTGTTAATTGTTTAATTTTTAAATTTATACAGTTGGTTATTGATAGAGATTCCAAATTGAACATGGCACCAATTTGTTACATTTGTGAAGAGAGAATATATGGAAGACAAAATCAAGAGAAATGTCAGCTTTGCTGTCATTTATTTAAAATACATAAAAAATGTTTGGATTATAAAGGTTTGTTTAAGTTTTTTGTCACTATCCTTCCTTACAAATATGTTTTTATATTTTTTCACAGATCAATCATTTTATTGTAACATTTGCTGTGACATATCAATGAAGAAATGCATTGTTGCACTTCAAAGGCTACCTTCTAGTGCATCTGCTAATGAAGAAATAAGACAAACACCAAATTTTGATACAGCAAATAATAGAAATGAGCAAACTATTGTTTGTGAAAATCATTGTGGAAATTCAAGTGGAAATGATACAAATGGCAGTATTATGGAATCACACAATGTTTTAGTTGAAGATCTTCCAGCTCAGCAAAATAATATGATGGAAGTTTCATTTATAGTTTCTCCAAAATCAGATTGTGAGAAAGAAAGTTATTCATTTAAAATCTTAAAGGGAATGAGCCAGAAAGGAAAAGATTTGCTACTTTTCAACAATTTCTGCTACAATATTAAAGAAAAAAGAAACAAGACAACATTCTGGATATGCAGTGTTAGGAACAAAAGAAACAAATGTTCAGCAACAGTTAGTCAGCATGGGAACAGTTTTTATCCTGGAAAGTTATCCCATTCTCATGAAAGAGTACCTGATTTGGAACAAAAAATAATGATTAGGAATGAACTAAAAAATGCTTGTAATAAAGATATCAGTAGTTCAGGAAAACGTTTAGCTGAAGATGTTCTGGTGAAACATTGTAGTTCTGGTGAAGTTATTCCATCTCTAGATAATTGTACAAGACTGGCAAACTGGACAAGAAAGAAGTTTAGACCAGCTGAACCTCAAAGTATTCACTTCAACTTGGCTAAAACTTTTATTCCTGATGATTTTTTACAAATGGATATACAAATGGAGAATGATAGAATACTAATATTTTCAACTACAAAGCAAATTGAATTATTATCTAAAGGCAAAATATGGTTTATGGATGGCACATTTAAATGTGTGAAAGACCCTTTTTATCAACTTTTTTCTATTCATGGATTTATAAAAAAAAATGGAGAAATAAAACAAATTCCAATGGCTTTTGCTTTTATGGGATCTAAGAGAAAGACAGCCTACAAGAAATTATTTAAGGTACAATAATTTTGCATTTTAAATTGAATAATCTAATTTGTTAAATTAACAGGCAATACAAGATTTAACAAATGGGCATAGCCCCAAAAAAGTTGTTGTAGACTTTGAAAAAGCTATTTGGAAAGCACTATCATTCACTTATCCTGAAGCAAACATTAAAGGGTGTGTTTTTCACTGGACACAGGCAATATACAGAAAGATTCAAGTAATACTTTAATTTAGTATTTGAGGTCTAGATAGAACTGACATATTTATTTCCAGGAATTAGGATTATGTAAGATGTACAAGGAGAAAAAAGCTGAATATAGAATCATGAAGAAATTAATGGCATTACCATTCCTGCCCTCTGATCTGATAGAACCAACATTTAAGACTATTAAAGAAATAAGTCCTATTGAAATGAAGTCTCTATTGGAGTACATTGAGACACAATGGATAAATGGATTTTATAAACCAGAGGTATGGTCTGTTTATGGTGAGGCTATAAGGACAAATAATGATCTTGAAGGATGGCATCACAGGCTTAACAAGAATCTTTGCTCTAACACTGCATTCTATTTGCTTTTAGATGAACTGAAAAGAGAAGCTGATCTGATAAAGCTATATAAAAAATTACTGAGTGAAAAGAAAATTTGTAGACAGCAAAGAAAAGCATATCAGAATATTCAGAGCAAAATATTCAGCTTATGGGAACAATTTGAAATTGCCTCAATTACCTCCCTGGACTTACTTGATAAAGCTTCTGACATTTATTCACCAGTTTAAAATACCTTTATTCTTTAATGTTGTTACACTGTTGTCAATCATTCTTGTTATAATGCTTCTTTTTACTTAATCAATATATTAATATTTAAATATTTGTAATTCTTATTATTCATTTTTTCCTGTCAAATTGCTCTAAAAACTCCATCTATCAAATATCTTATATCTTACTTTGAAGTTTTATAGTGGACGTTTTCTCCAGTGGACGTTTTCTCCAAGCAGTGGACGTTTTCTCCAAACAGTGGACGTTTTCTCCAGTGGACGTTTTCTCCAGTGGACGTTTTCTCCTGTACCCAGATTTATCATGTTTACGAGACAATACCAATATGAACTTGATAGTTTTTATTCCACAAACAGATGAATATTTTATAAAATATACTGGATTGTATAAAAGTTGCAGTATATTGAATGCAAACAATACTGTTTGTAATTACAGTTGCTCATGTATAAATAGATATTGTGAAGGTATTTACGTAAAAACCTTTTCAGAAGTGATCAATCCAACAATTTGTGAAATTTCTTTTAATTAAACAAAACACAATCTAATAATAAATATAGATATATGTTTTAAAATATTGATAACTGTTGGGTAAAGATAAACATGAAACAGACAAATTCCTAAAACTGCAAAAGTGATGACTGGATTTTAGAGAATAAAAAATAAACACTCACTGCACCATTCCACTCATCATTTAGTTCACTATTGTCCCTTTTTTTTCTCTTCCTTTTCTAGTATGTTTCTGGTTGGCTAGGAGATATAGAAGCCATATTACTTTTACATAATTTCATTAATGACATTTTGATTGAAGTATGACCTAAAATAGTTATTATAGGATTAATTGTTGCTTGAAGAAATACAATAAAATCAGTTGCTTTAATTAATATAATAGATTCTAAAACTGGATATTCCAATATTAAAAATGCTCCAATTGAAAAGAATATCCATAGAATGATGATTAAACATAACTGGATTAATGTTATTTTTGAATATTTAGAAATATTTTTTATCTTTCTGGTTTGTTTTTCAATATCTTTTGCGTGTTTTTCAGCAATTTTTAAAATTTTAACATGTAAAATTAAAGCCAAAATTATAATTGGTAAAAGGAATAGAAGATAAATAAAGAAATATGCTCTATGATATCCAGCATAACCTTGACAAAGTCTATATTCATTTAAACCCAATGAAGAGAGATAAATTGGAAATAGACATGTAATTAATGAGAAGAGAATTATTGAAATAATAATGATAGTTGACCTCTTAATTGTTAAAATATCTTCATAGTGAAAAGGGAATTTTATCATAATATATCTATAGATAAATGTAAATAATAGGAAATATTGGGAAATATTGTAAATTATTATATGAGTATATAATATTAATATACAAAATGGCGGTAAAAAGTCATTGATGTTTCTTGAATCATTAATAAAAACTTTTGAAAAAATCCAAGTGATTGTTAAAAAATCACATATCGTTACTGCTGGTGTAAAAATCATCATTTTATCTCTGACTTCTGTGAATTTTCCATAAATAAATAACACCAGACAATTGAAAAATACACCAGAAAATAGGAATAAAAAGTAAAATATTCTTAGAATAGTAAGATCTAAAGGATTATAAGATGAGGAATCTTTTTCTGTTGTTGATAAAGAAGATATATTATCAGAATTCATTTTCATTTGAACATTGGATTCTTTCTAAAATATCAGTGTCTTTTACCTCTCTCTGCTTCCATTGATCTCTCTCTCTCTCTCTCTCTCTCTTTCTCTTTATATTTTTCCAATATTAAGTAATTACAGACATTCTGTTTTGTTCTACAAAGAATAAATAATTTTCAACCTTTCTCTACATTATATTTTTGTCATTTTGTTGAAGAACTATTTCTTGTGTTATGTTTTCCTGTTTTTGGTTCCTTTCAAAAGAATAGCATTGTTAAAATACCATCTACAGAAATTTATTAATGGCACCTGTTTATATATTTTTTTTAAATTATTCACTTTTTCATTTATAGTTTAGAATCTCAAAGAATATTTTGAAATAATTGTGCACAAAAGTTTAGGAAAAAGTAAAAGCTGCTCTAAGTGGTATTCCTAATAACATAGTTAAAGACAATTGTAGTCTTAATGAAGTTAACAATACTTGTAATATGGAGGAAAATTTATTGCATGAAAATGAAACTGAAAATAATGAGAATACTGAAGGATCAAACAAATTTCATATTATTGGTGGAAGTCAAAAAGGGAAAGATATTTTGACCAACAATGGCATTGCTTTCAATGTAAAATCTAGAAGTGATAAGAGAACCATCTGGAGATGTTCTGTTAGAAATAAGAATGTTCAGTGTCCATATATTATTCAACAAAAAGTAAATATTTTCATAAAGAGTAAACATGAACACAATCCTAACATTGCAGTAATATACTTTAAAAGAACTATTAATAACTCACTATATTTTAGAAGTGTTCCTCTGCTTTCAGGTGAGTGGAAAAGCCACTTGGCAGATTAAAAAATAGAGCAATTTTTTTACCATTCAAATATCTTTTTCCACTCCTTGTATGTTTTTCCCACCCTTGGGACATTTTTTCCCAAAGACAATTTTTCCCATACTCATTTATCCAGAAGAAGTATTGAACACTTTGGACACCCCAGATTGAATTGGCCAGTTTACCCAAATTCAAGAAATCACCATAAAAACAATCTACAATGAAGTAAACTTGATAAGATATTTAACTAATGTAACCAAACATGTTTTAATAAAGCCTAATTTGACATTTGAAGACGATATTGAAAGAGCGGGGTCGACAGAAAACGTCCATGAAAGAAAACGTCCATAAACTGAAAGAAAACATCCATTAAAATAAATTTCATTTAAATATAAATATATGTTGAAAAAGTAAACCTTTGGTAAAAGAATATGTTAAACATCTACTTAATAAATGAAATATTCACAAAAAAAAATCACTTAACTTTTCCTATTAGCTTAATTTTTTAGGAATTATATTTCCTTATGGAGTGAAAGAAAATGTCCATAAAGTGAAAGAAAATGTCCATGAACTGAAAGACAACGTCCATACAGTGAAAGAAAATGTCTATAAACTAAAAGTAAATATCAAAAGTCATCAAACATTTTAAAAAGTATTGATTTATCTGCATGTCATTTAAATGAAAAACAGAGTGAAAAATTTGGAGATTTACTTAAAAGATGCTCTAAAATAGAAACAATAAATTTACACTTAAACAAAGGAATGGGGTATGAATTTTTAGATATTTGCGAAGGGCTTCAGCAATCATTCAACACTCTAAAGAATCTATATTTAGCTGCATGTAATTTAAATGAAGTACAAAGAAAATTTTTGGGAAATTTGCTTGAAAATTGAACTTTTCCAAAATTGCTAAGATTTCTTTTTCAATTTTGCTTTTCCTATTAGCTTAATTTTTTGATATCAAGGTATTGTCAATTATTTTCAATAATATAATTCTGAGCAAAGCTGCAGAAGCTGGTTTGCATTAATTTCACCTTTTCTAAAATTTTCCCAAATTAAGAAAAGATCTTTTTGAATTTCACTATAAGTCTTCCTTTGAAGTCTAATTGTCTTTCTCTCATTAAAAGGTTTTTGTACAGATTTATCATGTCTGCTTCCCTCTTTAACTCATCAATCACTAAATAAAAAGAAACATTTTCTCCAACAATTTTATTGAGCCTTTGATGATAACCTTCCAGATCATTATTTGTCCTTATGCTTTGATCAAAAACAGACCAAGTCTCTGGAGACCAAAATGTATTTTTTATCCAAGTATTAGACACATAGTCCAACAAATCAGACAGTTTATTTTCTTTTGTCAGTTGATTTTGAATTTTAGTGAATTGATTTTCAATCATGCCATGAGGCAAATATGGCAAAGACATAATCATTCTCATGGATTCCCAAGCTCCCTCTTTTTTTCTAAATTCCCTGCTATAACCGAGTTCCTTAAACAAAACAAATATTAATTGGATTGTTAAAAATTTTAGAAATCAATAAACCTGAATTTTTCTAAATATTGCCTGAGACCAGTGAAATGAACATCCAGTCAAGACAGCATCAGGCCATATATTTTGTAAAGTTTTCCAAACAGCCTTTTCATAGTCTAAGACTATTTTCTTAGGAGCACAATTTTCAGCTAAATCCTTCACAGCCTTAAAAATTTAACATGATTGCTTATTAGTAAGTATATTTATGAAATGTAATTCTTACCTGGAAAAGTAGTTTATATGCTCTCTTTTTTTTAGAAGACAGAAAAGAAAAAAGCAATGGAACTTGCTTAAGCTGTCCATTTTTTTTCAAAAATACATGAATGGAGTACATTTGAATGAAAGGTTCATTGGCAATCTTAAAAGTACCATCAAGGTACCAAATTTTCCCCTTTGACAATAGCTCCAATTGATGATTTGTTGCAAAGATAATGATCCTCTCATTATTCATATTTATATCCTTTGTTAAAAATTCAGGAGGAATGAATGTCATATTCAGCTCAAAGTTTTTATCATTGGGTACAATAGGCCTGTTCTTCCTTCTATTCCAATTTCCACTTCTTTACAATTAATTATATTTGGTATGTTTGAAGTACTAGAATACTTGACAAGAACATTTTCAGCAATTCTTTTACCTGAAGAATTTATATCACTAGAACAATTGTCTTTGATTTCATTTCTTATACGAATACTGGTTTCTAAATATTTTATTGGTGAATGACAATGAATGTTTGTCCCAATTGCAAAATTGCTTCCTTTTTGATTGATGCTTGCTTTACATTTTCTTTTTTTGCTTCTGACAGAACAAGTCCATACAGTAGTTGTTTTTGTTTTTAATTTAATAGTATATGAAAAACCTTGGTGAAAAAGTAAGTCTTTGCCTTTTTGACTTCCATGTGGCAGAATTTTAAAATGAAAATCATCAGAAGAATTTTCTTTGGCAGATGTTTCACTTTCAAAAGATTCTTCCTCAATTTTTTCAGATTCTATATATGCATTTTGAATTGTTTCAAAATTTTCAACTTCAATTTCATTATCATATTCAATATCACTTCCATTAATGATATTTCCTTTGTCAACCTTTGTGTTTATACTTTCATCATTATTGTCATTGCTACTCCATGATATAGATAACCTCAATTCTTCTGTGAACTCTTCAGTACTCTTTTCTTGTCCTTGATTATTGTCTCCTTTCTCATCAATTTTTAATTTTTCCTCAGTCATGCTGTTATTCTCCTCAATATTTTTTTCTGGATATTCAACAATTGCTTCTTCCTTCTCATTAAGTTTTGCAGTAGAATTACTTTTTATTGGTACACTTTCCCTGCATTTTTTTGGTTCATCAATTCTCTTTAACATCACAAAACAGGTTTTTTTAGTTATTTTATAACAAATAAAACAGAGTGGTGATGCTGTTGATGAATCTGGAAGAAAAAAAAACAGTAAATGTTTTTCAAATAGAAGATAGTACAAACCATGCAGACATTTTATATGACAAATATGCAGGCACAATGAGCATTGGCCTTTTATTTGCCTACCAACAAATTGATCATTGCAAATAGAACACTTATCCATTATTCAATATTTTTTCTAAAATATTGGAGAAAAAGAAGAGCTAAACTAAAATTAATAAATGAATTTGTCATATCATTATTATGATTATTTATGTAACAATTAGTATTTTGACAATAATATTGAAAAAAAACTTCATTAATAAATAAAATTGCTAAATTTATGTTAGATTGATTATTAATAAAATAATCAATAAGTTTTTAATCACAAAGATTAATAAGAACAAAAAAAACCTCTAAAAATTAAAAATTTCATATTACCTCAAGAGAGTGAAAATAGAAGAGGAAGTTGATATTTTGTATCTCTTTTCCTGAAGATTTCTTCATCTCTACCAGTTTTTTTAAAGTTTTGTGTTAATTTGTTTTTCAACATATATTTATATTTAAATGAAAATTTCTTTATTTTATGTGTTCTTTTGATTCATGGATGTTTTCTTTCAGTTTATGGACGTTTTCTTTCACTTTATGGACGTTTTCTTTCAGTTTATGGACATTTTCTTTTACTTTATGGACGTTTTCTTTCAGTTCATGGACGTTTTCTTTCATGTACGTTTTCTTTCATGGATGTTTTCTGTCGCATCCTGAAAGAGCTATATATCAATCCAATTAGGTTTAAAATCACAAATTTGACTTTTTTTAATAAATCTGTTCTTACAACTTTTTTTTGGTAAGTTGGCTTAATAGAGATTAATGAAGTTTTTCATTTGTACACATTTAGGCAGTTTGTAGGTACTAAACACATAAGCTCGTAACCAGGCTCACAAATTCACACAATACACCCAAATTGTTACATTTCATTCATCAATGGAAAGCAATATTGAAAGAGTATTATAGAGTACTCTACACACCTAAAACTACAACATACACTATTTAAACCAAGTTGTAAAAGTATTTTACAACTTAGATGTTAACCCAAATTATTATACACATCATATTTAATGAATATTAATTATATCTTCCACTATTCTATTTATATTTGGAGCTTTTAGATTATTGTCACTTTTCAACAGTATTGTATGCACAATACTATATTGGATGATTAAGTTTAATACTTTTATCCTACCAGTCCTTTACACAGAAACATATTATCTTACACAAACAATTATTATTAATAATTTGTTGTATATTAAAACGGCATCAAGTTGACCTTTTCCTATTTTTGTGTTTTGGAATCAATCCAACTTCTATTAATAATTGTTACATCTTAGGCAACTTTCTGACCTACTAAAATAGGGAGCAAAAGTTCTCCAAGATAAAGAAAAAGTAACAAACATGGAAGTATATTTGAACTTTCCCTTTATCCAAATTGTTACATTTGTTTGTGTGAATATTTTTATCCGTGAACTGTGAACTATTGGAAAAGTATATAAACCCTACGAATTTAACAGTAGTCAGTTCAGTTTTCTAACCATCAGCTGGTTGTTCAAACTTGCTTGTTTAGAACTAGAAACTCATTTACTCAAATACATATTCTTTGAATGAAATACTGGTGTTTGTTGGTTAATTTTTACTGGAATTACATTTATTAAGACTACTTGTGGACGAACTTGAAAGGTTCTATTTGGACCAGTACTTTGGCACATTGGTAAATGATTGGAGAGGACGAATTTGATAGTGACGAGCTAGGACTTCCTACAATTACAATACAACAAAGTACATCATTAGTTGTTTTAAATGAAAGAACATTTCTATAGAATTTTAAAGCAAATAAAAAAAATAAAATGATATCTTATGTGTATGTATCGTCATCTTATAGCAATATTTCTCATCACTACCATCAAGGCAGTCCATATTCATATCACATTCATCTCTTTTATATATACATTGTTTATTATTGAATGTGCTATAAGAAATATTGTTGATTAAAAGTTGTAAATGAATTGCTTCTTAATTCTATCAATTAATAAATTACTTACAACAATTTTTCTGAACAAAGTATTGAACCAGTATTGTACAATGCAGATAGCACTCATAGAGATATGACCTAGTTTTGCAAAGGGCAGTTCATACACATTGTGCAGCAATAAAACCTATTAAATTATATACAGAATATTGATATTGATCTCAATATGTATTGATAATTTCTGACCTACATTTTCCAGACAAGGTTAGACAAAAAGTATGTGAAAAAAATTAGTTCATGTCTTGAGTTCAACAATTCACAATTGAAATATTCTAACTATGAAAGCATATTCAATACAAAAAATAGTTATATTCTAAGCCTTTAGGCCATAATTTCTTGTTTTTTTTTAAAATTACTGTTCCGTCGTCTTTAGTTTGTACTTGCACAATTCCTGATAGATATCCATACTTTCATCAATAGCTTCCTGGCACTCTGCTGGAATATCCCATTCTTGCTCTTTTCCTTCTTGAGTATTTTCAAATTTGTTTGTTGACAACAGATGTTTATGATATGGATTCCATGGACTTAAAAAAAAAACAATTTTTTTCAGATTTGTGGTCAAATTATTTTTAAAAAAATTATATTACTGTCGAAGCTTTTTAAAATTTGTTGTTGAACCATCCCATTCCACCATACAATGTTTATAGTCCATTCCAACCATCTGACAGTATTTTTTTACTACACCCACTAGAATTTTTAAATTAGTAAACAAAAAAAAGTTTTTATTTATAACTTTAAGATCCTGTCTACTCACCAGAATTATTAACTAAATCATCAGCTTCAATTACTATTGGCTCTTGCCCAAGAACTTTAGTAACATGTTCAAAAAGTTCCATCAGTTGCTTAAATCCAGCTTCAGTCTTGTCAAAACTAGTATAAGTTGGGTCCTAAATGAGTTATTCACACTAGGATTAATTTTGTGTATGAAATATTGAAAAAAAAAATAACCTCTCCTTTCCTTATTACAGAATACAGTGATCTGACAGTTTTATTTGGATTCCTAATAAGAAATGTGTGTTGAAATTTGTCTGGAAGTGCATCAAATCTTCCTCCTAGCTGATAGGCCAATTCTTTGATGAAAATGTATTTCTCTGAAATATTTAAGCATCATTATATGAAGTTGTTATAAGAGATAGTTTACCAGATGGTTCCTTTTCACACATTTCCTTACACTTTTGGAAAGAGTAGCCTATGTCTAAATTTACTTCATGTCTGCAAAAATATTTGTTGTATAATTTGAATGATTAAACCTGAACAACTCATTTATTTATCATTTATTTTTGAATTTTTTGTTACATGATAATTTAAAAGAATATAAAGATACCTGTCATGTTTTTTCTCAGAAGAATAGTAGAAGCAGGGCATGTATGGCTCAAGTAAAACCTGTTGCATGGAGAAATAGATAAATTTAATGAATGTTAAAATCTATTAATATAATTATACTAACCTTTGTATCTGGTCGTTGAGCCATTGCTCTTGAAAATGTTGTTGAACATGATCTGGGAGCTGTCCACAGGGCAATTTTTTTCTTGCCATTTCTGCTTAAATGCTTGTAAACTCAGTTTTTTATATTGAAAATATTCAACACAATACAGTCAAGATTCTTTTGTAATGGTTCAAAAAAATTGTATTACTAACAATATTGTACTTTGTTGTATTGTAATCATTACAATTTCTACTTCTGCAAAACAGTATTTGACTGTTTCAGGGTTAGGTTAAGGTTGGGTTAGGCCACTCACAATATCAATGCTCCAATTAAGATATTCGAGTCCAAGTTAAAATATATATATATATATTATGTATTAACAGAAAGAGTTTTCTTAAAAAAGGTTAAGTGCACTGTTTTGTCATCTAGTCTTCATCAGGCACTGTTGTTTCAAAATTTAAAATGGACTCAAAAACAGACAGAGAATAGAGGTAAGAGGTTAACCCATTCATGAACCAATTCACCCTGTCTGTATGTAGTACAGTGTGTTTCTGTGGCGTGTGTACATAGTTCCATATTATGGACTCTTACTATCTGTGTGTGTTTCATAACAAGCCTGTGTGGTGATATGTCCTGTGTGTATGTGTGTAGATGTTAATATGCAGTGTGTAACACAGCCACCTTTGATTTATAATGTGTGACCAACACCCTTAACTAAACACCTGGTTACAAGTGTGTATGCAATTGTGGGATTACCAGTCTGTACTGACTAATGCTATCAGATATGTGGGAATATTTACAATTCAATATACAATGAAACTCTCATTTGCCCAAGCCTTTGAACTGAAATTGTCACCATTGTACACACATATTCATCAGCTATACTATACAATAGATATACAGTATTAAACTAGTTTCACACAGTGCAGTGCAAATACAATGCCCCACAATAAAACCTATTAAATTATATACAAAATATTGCTATTTCCAACCTAGCATTAATGTTGTAATTTATTAATCTATAAAATTTAAGATTTTGAACCAAAAGCAGTTCAGAGTTGTTAATTTCAATGCATCATTCAGCATAGATATTTTATTCCTTTCTTTAAATATTTATTGGAATATTGTTGAAAACAATCACTGTCCTTGTTGAAAAAGCCCACTGTACTTGTTAAAAACACCCAATGGTGTTTAAAAACTGCTCATGTTCGTACCTGCATCGCAGCATATATGTATAATAGAATTGTGCCTACCCAGAGCAAAGATTTGAAATTGGCCTATTGATATTGCTCTATGTACTAAATTTGAAAGCTCTATAATAATTAATAACAGATTTGGTCTTTTAAAGACGAATATTTTAATGTTTAAAACAAAGTTTAAATATAACATTCATAGGAATGCATATCTCAGCAACTTCTTGGCAGATTTTGATGAAATTTGAAGTAAAATTAATGACAGAATAAGACTATATCAAATTAGAATGAATTGAAATTATAGGGTTAGCATTATATAATTTTATTAAAGCTTGAATTGCTTGTGGCATGTTCCCACAGGATTTTCCATGTGTCTGACAAATATATTATACATTTTTTTTCACAGAAATCAATTATAGTTTGAAGGTTAAGGAGTCAACATCATATTAAAAATAGCTGGTCTAATGAACAACTTCTACAATTCCTTTCAAAATATACATCCTTCAATAATAGAATGGTATGTCTACATGTCATTAAACAGTAAAGTGTCTTATATATATTTTGAATGTTTTATTCACAGGGTTCATATTTAGTTTGAAGAATAAGGAGTCAACATCACATTTAAAATACCCAGTTAAATGAACATCCTCTACAATTGCTGATGATTCTAAAATGGTATGTACAAATTCTGATATACAGTGTCATAATACATAGCACTTTCAATATGATATATTAGGTACGAATGAAAAGTTTCAGTCACTGTGTGTTTTTGTTAGAAATATTTGATGAATGTGGTTAATTTTTGTGTATGTTAAAGCCTAAAGTATATGCTACAAATATTGATAATTTAATTTTTCAATAGTCCCCTCCGTTTTCTATACAAGCCTGCCATTTGCTAGGAAGTAGAGTGATGCCATTCCGGTAAAACGAGGTTGGCTTTCTCCTCAGAAAATCTTTGACATCTGTCTCCAATTCCTCCAAATTGTCATAATGAGATCCTCTGATATGGTCCTTCAATCTCCCAAAAAGATAATAGTCAGAGGGAGCCAAATCAGGACTGTAGGCTGGGTGAGGGCATAATGACCACCCTTGATCTCTTATGAAATCTGTTGTATAGAGACTTGTATGCGGTCTTGCATTATCATGCTGTAGTATCATTTGTTTTCCAGGTCTAATTCTATGCAACCTCTTCCTTAGTCTCTTTAGGGTCTCAACATATTGTATTGAGTTGACTATTTCTCCATACTCCATGAATTCAATGTGGACTAAACCAGAATAGTCCCAAAAAACTGAGCACATCAGTTTTTCTGCTGACTTGGCCATTCTAAGCTTCTTGTCAGGTGGAGATGATGTGTGTTTATAAGTCAAAGAAGACCATTTAGATTGTGGATCATAGAGGTGTACCCAGGTTTCATCTCCAGTCACAATTTTTTCTAAAAAGTCTCTTCCTTCTGCCGTGTATCTTTCAAGTAGCTCCATACAATGACTCACCCTCACCTGCTTCTGGTCCAGATTGAGAGCATAAGGAATCCATTTTGCACAGATCTTTCTGTATCCTAGCTCCTTTATAATTTTCCTTACAGTCTGTTGACAAAATTTCTATTTGTTGGGCAATTGCTCTCTGAGAAATGGTCCAATCTTCTCTGATAAGCCTGTCAATTTCTTCTCTATTCTGACCTGTTACAGCTGTGCTTGGATGACCAGATCTTGCCAAATCTTTAAAATTTTTTCTTCCTTTTTTTCTGTCAGATACCCACCTCCTTATTGAACTTTCACTCAGAGTTTCATCCCCACAAAAGCTTTTTAACCGCTTATAAATTTGTCTTGCAGACACCTTCTCATGCACTAAAAATGCTATGATTGGTTGTTGATCAGAACGTGTGCACATGACTTGCAGTTGCTCATACCAAAATAAATTTGTAATGCCTCAACAGAATCGAATGAAAGTTTGCACAGTGAAAGTTTACTAAGTTCCTAAGATTATTGGAAAGTATCAATGATATTAGTTAAGCCGTTTTAAAATTACAGCACAGTGACTGAAACTTTTCATTCGTACCTAATATATTAAAAAAAAACCTGAAGAAGTGAATTCCCTATTATAATCCTTTAACCTCTGTAGGTGTAGGTTATTAGACCCTGATGAGTCTACGCCTTGCTTTTATACAATTCCTTATCAGTTGTTTATGCCTCAACTGTCAACAACAAGGGTCTAACCCCAGATAAGGATTGTTCACAACAAATAAGGTGAAGGGTTAGCATATTATGCAATAGTGATGTAAAAAACTAATATACAACCTTTGTTATATAACAAGTTTCATTGTGAAAGCTTGTGAATGGAAATGACATTTCTTTTTTCATTCAAAAATATTATTTAGTATTTTTTATATGTTTTGAACATATAGTACAGGTAACCTTTTTTTGAATGCCCAGCTATTTTCTATATTAGTTAAAATATTTTTTCTTTAACATTAATTTTACAATCCAATAATTAGACATGGCAATTGTGACTTTGTAATCCATGTATTCAATTAATTAAATCTTTGTATTTTACTGTTTAAACAACAAAAAATATTTTATTCTGAAAAAATTGGGAAAAGTGCCTGATATCCTATTTTTGAACAATAAGTAAAAATTTATGAAAATGACCAAATTATTGAGTAAAATGAGTTTCTAGTTCGAAACAAGATAGTTTAAACAACCAGCTGATGGTTAAAAAACTGCACTATCAACTGTTAATTTCATGGGGTTTATATCTCTTTTATGCTTGATGGAAACATAAAAAACAGAGCATTAAGAGAGAAAATGATCAATTTTTAATTTAAAAATGCATCTATAAATATCAATCGCACTGGTATTGATTATGGAACATTATCCGATTCACATCAATTCCTTAGGTTAAATGTATAAAACATTTCCTTTCAGAAAATATTTGTAGTAAATTTCTCAATTTAATACGTTGTTCTCCATTCAAATCACCACTAGACAATGTAAAACACTTTAATGTATGTGATTTGTGAAGTCCTTCACAAATATTAAAAATCCCACTTCCCATCTGATTGTTACAACGTATGTGTACAGTTTTGATTTTAGAACAATTATTAAGCAAATTTCCCAATTTTTCACCACATTCTTCATTCAAATTACATTGAGAAAAACCAAGATATTTTAAGACATTTGATGATTGTTGAAGTCCCTCACAAATATCAAAAAATCCATTTCCTATCGCATGATTTTGACTTAAACTTAATGTTTCAATTTTAGAACAATTTTTAAGAAAATTTCCCAATTTTTTACAGCATTCTTCATTCAAATTACATTGATAAAAACTAAGATATTTTAAGACATTAGAAGATTGTTGAAGTCCCTCACAAATAGCAAAAAATCCATTTCCCATCTCGCTACTTTGTCCTATATCTACTTTTTCAATTTTAGAACAATTTTGAAGCAAATTACCAAACTGTGTACTTTGTTCTTCATTCAGATAACAACGAGGCAAGTAAATATCCTTTAATATATTAGAAGATTGTTTAAGCCCTTCACAAATAACAAAAAACCCATTTCCCATCATTCTATTTCCATCTAAATGTATTGTTTCTATTTTAGAACAATTCTGAAGAGCATTTCCTAACTCAGTGCTTTGCTCTTCATTTAAAAAACATTCTGTCAAATCAAGATTCTTCAGTACATTTGATGACTGTTGAAGCCCTTTAAAAATTTCGAAAAGTCCTTTTCCCATCTCTACACTATAACTTAGATTTAATAGTTCTATTTTAGAACAATTTTTCAATAAATTTCCCAATTTATTACTTTGTTCATCATTCAACTGACAATAAGACAATTCAAGACTTTTTAATGTGTTGGATGATTGTTGAAGTCCATCACAAATAGCAAAAAATCCATTTTTCATCATTCTATTTCCATGTAAATTTATTGTTTCTATTTTAGAACAATTCTGAAGAAAATTTCCAAGACTGGTACTTTGCTCTTCATTTAAACAACATCCTGACAACTCAATAGTCTTTAATATGTTTGCTGATTGGTGAAGTCCTTTACAAATAGTGAAAAAACCATTTTTTATGTTTTTGTTGATAGCTGTATTCATTATTTCTTTTTTACATCATTTTTCTTAAGACAAACTCCTTGCTAATCAAATAATAATTCCTTATTACTTTAAAATTTTTCTCTATGAAAATAGACATTCGCATTTGATTCTTTACACGAATATGTTGTCAACCAAGACAGAATTTAGCTTGGAGTTATTATTGGGAGTTATAGAATGGTTTTAACATGACTTTGTGGTTTTAAAAGTGGTTATAAGAGTGGTTTTAAGATTAAAGCTTATGGCTCATAGTTAAGCTTTAAAGTTTACATCATCAACAAATTATATTTGAATTAATCATCCCAAAGGTTCTGCTGTCATTACGGATAAGGCGTGGTCAAATTATAATTCAGGGTTAGGGATTAGTGCAAACTATAAAAAATGTTGTAAAAGCATCAAAAAATTTTGATTTCTATTTTTTGTTATGCATCTACTCCTGTTCTTATGAAATTGTCACAAAATGATAAATTAAAATTACTGTTTTGTAGGTTATAGAGCTCAGCATACATTATTTCTTAACAATTTAATAACAATAATGTTTGTTCCATAATTTAATTCCATAAAAAGCGCCATCTGCTGATTGGTACAATTACAATCTGAAGGCATCATCCTTAACAATATTTAACTCTATAGATTTAACAAATTTTGTTAGATTGTTGTTTAAAACCTTTTAATTGCTAGTTTAGAAATGACAGATCATAATACTGCAAGACAGTTTGTTAATTAATTTGCCATTTTGATCAAAGAACATATAACAATCAATGTTAGTCTCATATTTTTAGTACAATTTATATGGGTAAAACTCTACCCTTGAAATTCTAGACATTTTATTAATACTAAAAAGAGCAATGATATCAACAGGCGGAAAAGGTAAGGCCATCAGCTTCCTCCTGTCTCTCCAGTCCTCCATATACTTTCCAGAGTAGCCAAGACACTTTAGGGAACATTTATTGTAAAGAAAAACTTCCAAGATTAAATTTTGAATGAATATTTTATCTGAAGTTTTCTATAAGTTACCTATATAAAGGAAAATTAGTCTTTGAAATCATCCAAAAATCAAACAGTCCAAAGTAGAGTACAATTAGCAAACATTAAGAATAGAAAAGTTAGGGATTATAAAAATTAAATACTTTCAAAAAGGATGATTAATATTGAGAAAATTATTATCTTCATTAAACAGTCCTGGTGATCAATTGTCCAGGATTTAACTGTCCTGTTCTCTAAAATACTATCTTATTATATCTATTTGATAATAGTCTTTTTTCAGATTTTCAATCATTTTCATCTCTTTATCATTAAATTTTGAATGTGTTACATCAAGTTTCATCTTTATAATACTTGAAGATTTTTGTAGTCCATCACAAATGTAAAATACTCCATTTCCAATATATCTATTCTTTGCTAAACATATTAATTTTATTTTGGAACAATTTTGTATTAAACTTCCCAATTTTTTACATTGTTCCTCATTTAAATTGCAATCATATAAATAAAATTTCTCCAAAGTATTTGAAGACTTTTGCAGACCATTACAAATGTGAATTATTCCATTCCCCATACCTTGGTTTTCTCCTAAAGAAATCTCTTCTATTTTGAAACAATTTTCTAACAAATTCCCCAACATTTTACAGTGTTCCTCATTTAAATTACAGGCCTGTAAAAATACATTCTTTAAAGTTTTTGAAGATTGTTGAAGCCCATAAAAAACATTCAATATTCCATTTCCCATGTTTCCGTTATTTGATAAAGATATTTCTTCTATTTTTGAACAATTTTGTAGCATATTTCCCAGCTGTATACTTGTTTCTTCATTTAAATTACTGTTGACTAAGTTTACAACCCTTTGCTCCTTTGATCTTAATAGATTTTGTAAATTCTGCCTTTTGTTTTCAGGTTTATTTTGTGGATTATCTCTGTCAGTTTTAAAGTAGGTCTTCAGGTTTGAAAATAATTTCACTTGATTATCATTTAATTTGTTTATTGTTTCATTACTAATTGTTTGCATATTGTTGTTCAATTGATAGTCAATTTGAAGACTATCAACAATTTCTATATTTGGTTTTAATGCTTTTATCCAAAACTTTTCTAAATTTTTTGTTTGCCTTTCAAATGTTTTGAAAAAGAGAATTTTAATAGCATTCATTTCACAGAATTGATGTCTTATCTTAGCAAAATGATTTTTCAAATTTTCCATAGCTTTTCTTTCAAATTCATCAATTTTATTCAAAATTTCATCTGTAGCTTTGGCCTCTTCCATTAATATATTTTTTAAATTATCTTTTGACTTTTCAAATTTTTTCATTGAGAAAGTTGTACAACTTTCATGATTTTCATCCAAACATGAAGGACATAAGTTTTCAATATCATGTGTCTGACAATACATCAATGATTCCTCACCATGTTTTTTGCATATAATCTTCCTTTTTATTTCACTTTCAACTGAATGTTCTAGGCGATTTCTCTGCAGTTTATTAAACTTACCATATGGTATATGGACAACTTTTCTGCATACTGGACAAGTGGTCCCTTCATATTTAATTTGTAATTGCTGTAAACATACTAAACAAAATGTATGTTGACAAGGTAATATTCTGGGATCATTTCCTATCCAAGATGCTAAACAAATTGCACATATAAATTCATCATGGCTGATAAAATATCCAGTAGCAGCCATCTTGATATTGTATATGGATTTTCGTATTTTTACTTTTGCTTTTAAATATTTTTAAAGTTTGCCTTTTCTCTTCAGGATTTCTAAAAGAATCAAAAGGAATGAAATTTTATAGTCCGAAACAAGGAGAATTTTAATTCGTAAACACATACCACTTGCAGCTCTATTTCTATAAAAGATACGTAGTATTGTATAGTTCTGATTGCACTGATATAGATAAGAACTATTGACCTAGTTTTGCTGAGCAAGGTGCACAATAAGTCGTGGCAACATACTCTATTAAATTATAGACAAATATTGTTATTTGCATCTTAAACAAATACCATAAGTGAAATGGATGAGGAAATATATGAAGTGAATGTCAATGTGGAAAATAATGATAAGTATCACTAAACTGACAAACAGGTTATTAAAGAAAGTCTTTCTCTTAAAAATCCAAAACAATAACAAGTTAGAACACATAGAAAATTGATTGATCGTCCAAAATCCTACAAAATATAACACATCATTTCCAAATATATTTATTGGGGTCGGGTGCAAACGTACAAATATTTCCAACTATTAGCAAAACTGATGTTTCTTTAATACATTGAATTCATACTGAAAGGTTATTATTTTGTGGACGAACTTGAGGCTTTTGTCAAACCAGTAGTTTGGCAAATTTGTAAATGATTGGAAAGGATGAGTACAGCTGATAGATACAAATATGAATTGAGTCTGAAATGCTATTTTAGCAGCTTTTCTCAGTGCATGCTTTAAATATAAAAGAAAAATAATGTAGTGCTTCTACTGTATCATCACTTTACAGTTGGAGAGCTGATGCTTTTAGATTTATCTTAAATAGCAGGAAGTTAAAAAAATCTAATAATCACAAGCCTTTCTTTGTTTTTGATGGTATATTGATTTATACTATATAATATAATAGATAAGCTTTTCTTATTCAATCGTATCGTTATCTCAATCTAGGTTTCTAAACAAATACCAACAAATTTCTATGGCATATTTTCAAAGTAAAATCTAATTTATAAACTTAACAATCTAGGTGACTGCATATCCAAAGATAAAATGCCTTATGTGTCCATTATATTCCATTTTTTCAATCTCAAGGACAGGTATTCTTTTTAAAAATTTCTTTCTTCAATATACAGTACCAGTGGTAAGTCACTGTTATACCTCAAAAAAATTATATTTTCTTGATTTTTTTCTCTTTCCATACTTAAGGAATGAAAATGAAGGATATTATTATATTTAATGATATTCTTATCATTCTAGAGAGAAAATATACATTTTTAATTTCAAATCTCTAAATTTTTGATATTTTAATGTGGTAGGCCTATTTTCAATGGGAGCATAAGTACTTGTTACAATCACAAAAATTAATCTAAAAGAATATTAAAAGTAATTTTTTTGTTCTTATTTTTACTGTTATTTAACAGGATATTATATGTGTTAATGTTTTAGTATTTTGTGTGCATACCCTTAGCTTCTACAACTGCCCTAAGCCTTCTTTCTATTGTCTTGTATAAGAATTGAATTTTCAATTCTAAAATTTTTAAAAATTCCTCTCTGAACATCCCCACAGCTCATCCTTGTTTCTTGGCTTACTGCCATTAATCATTTTTTTACAAAAGCCCCATATTCACTCAATAATGTTCAGGTCTGGGCTGTTTACTGTCCATGGATCCAGTGTGTCCACTTGCTTTCTCATGAGGTATGCTTTTGTTCTGGCTGCTGTATGACAGCTAACCCCATCCTGCTGGAAAATGTCCCCTCTCTTATAATTTGGGACAACATGACTGCTCAAAATTTTGATATAATCTGAAGCTGTCATGCAGTTAGACACTAAAGCTAGATCTCTCTCTACAGAGCTTTTTCTTACTTATTATCTGCCTCTTGGATAAGGCAGGTTTTTTGGCTGCAATCCTCCCATTTAAATTATTTTTCCTTAGTATTTGCTTCACTGTTGTTGGAGACAGAGATAGAGATATGTCAGAGTTATATAATACCTGATGGGCTGTCCACTTGGGGTTTGGTAGCGGGTGAAACTGTACCTGGGTGAAACCGTACTCATGAAGGGTGAAACTGTATCCATAAAAATATTACATTTTTTTAATGTTATTATTTAGAATTATAATAATGGAAGCTACAAAAATAGAAACACTGTTGAAATATAAACTGACAGCCATTTTAAAAATGAAGAAACTGAAGTTAACTTTCACTTTGGAAAGAATTTAATTTGAAACTCAAGCCTTTTTTGATAATTATATTTGGGCAAAGATTATCATTTTAGATGTAACAGAGGTAATTTCATGTGCATTGTAATCTAGATTAATGTTTTATTCATATTTTCAATACATGTTTTTTAATTTTGTGAAAAAATCCAATTTATTTGAAAAATATTTTTCAGCCATTTTGAATAATTGTAAGTATACCTTTCCAATACTCATTTCAAATCAAAATATTATTCTTGTTTTCTAGATGTGTTCAATAATATTATTTTTTATTTATTCACTAATTACATTTAATATTTTCAGTCTGGCATAGAGAATTATTCATAAAACATGACAGTTGGAGACAGAGATAGAGATACCCAACTTCCAGAATCAACCCCTTTTATAGGCAAAGGATAAGATATTACATAATCAAACATGTTGACAACAACAACAAGTGTTTATTTACATAAATATGATGTAACAATTGACCCTTGAGAGGTAAATTACACAAAGTTGTTGTTGTTTACATCACTATTGCAAAATATGATAACCTTTGACCCTGTTTGCTCTGAACAATCCTTATCTGGGGTTAGAGCCTTGTTGTTTACAGGTGTACTTTGTTGTATTGTAATTGTAGGAATTTCTGCTTCTTCAGAACAGTATTCATCCTTTCCAATCATTTATCAACTTACCAAAGTACTGATCCAAATAGAACCTTTCAAATTTATCCACAAGTAGTCTTAAGAAATGTAATTTCTACAGAAGTTAATCAACAAAATTGCAGTATTTTGTTTAAAGAATATGTATTGAGTAAATGAGTTTCTAGTTCTAAACAAGTAAGTTTAAACAACCATTTAATGTTTAAAGAACTGAACTGACAAGCTGGGGAAAAGCATTTCCTTTATACATTTCCAAAGCTTGGGTTCAAGTGGTCAAAGGATTACAAAGTTGAAATCTGACAGTCTCATAATTCTCATGTAACAAAAATATGAAAGACTGTTATATCACACATACAAAATATAATCCTAAGATTAGGGCCACATGCCAAACATGTGCCACAGTAAACAGGCCTGCCTCATCAGCATCTGGTGTTTGACCTGCATCTTTTCCATGTTCTTTGTTCCTTTGTTAATTCCCAAGTATCCACCATCTGTTACAGTCAAAGAGTCTATTTCTTACGAAATAGAGTTCTTTCTAAAGTACTAAAAGCTTTTCTATTCCTATGAAATAGAAGTCTTTCAAATATACCCTTATATCTAAAGTCTAAGTATTGATATATCATTATAAAAAAATTTTCCAGATTTTGGCTTTGTTCTTCATTCAAATTACATGAACTTAAGCCAAGTACTTTCAGTGTATTGGAAGATTTTTGTAGTGCTTCGGAAATATTAAAGTTTCCATCACCAATTCCAATATTTTCATTCAGTCCTAAGATTTCTATTGACAACCTATCAAATGTTGAAGTCGATTTTTTGGTAGTTGATCAAACTGGTCAAGAGGTATTTTAACCATTTTTCTGCAAACAGGACAGGTTATTTGATTATTATCAACTGGTAATTCTTGTACACATTTGAAACAAAAGGTATGTTGACAAGGAAATATTCTAAGATCATTTCCTACCCAAGAATCTAAACAATGCTACAATAAGCAGAATACTGCTATTTGCAACCTAGCATTACTATTACAATTTATTAATCTATAAATTTATGAATTTGAACTAAAAGCAGTTGAATTAAAAATGAATTATGCTTCAATTCTAAGTTTAGATTATATTCACTATTCCACAATATTGTATACACAATACTGTTCTACTTAACATGCATTAATTGGACATGATTCCTCCTTTTATTTTTCTCCTGACTGAATATAACATGTAATTATTTCCAGTTAAAGGTTGCTTTATTAATTCATTTGTACAGTGGCAAACAATATTATAGTCCTTGCTTCACTCTTAAACACTGATTGTTGAAAAAAGAAAATAAATGACTGAATACTAAAAGTATTCTATTTTTAACATTTATTAAGAAAATTTTGCTAGCATCAGCATAAAAAACCTTCAACATTTTTAGTGGTTGTTCTCAGAGTTGAAAAATAAATTCTTCAATGTTTCGGATGTTTGTTCATGTCCCTCACATATATCAAGAAATCCATTTTTCACATTTATATTGTATGATAAATATATTCTTTCTATTTTAGAACATTTTTTCAGATGATTTCCTAACTCTGTGCATTGTTCTTTATTCAAATTGCAGTTATTAACATCAATTAACTTTAGTGTTTGTGATGATTGTTCAAATCCATCACATAGATCAAAAAATCCATTTCCCTTACATTTATTGTATGTTAAATCCATTTGTTCTATTTTTGAACATTCTCTAAGAAGATATGCTAACTTTGTCCACTGTTCTTCATCTAATTTGCAGTTTTTAACATCAACAACCTTCAAAGTTTAGGATGGTTGTTCAAGTCCTTCGCAAATATCAAAAAATCCATCAAACATTTAAAAATTCGATTTTAAATCTATTGTTTTTATTTTAGAACATTTTTTTAAAAGACTTCCAAGTTTTATGCAATGTTCTGCTTTCATATCACACCGCTCCAAATAAATAAATGTGTTTCTAATGATTGTTCAAGTCCTTCACCAATATCAAAAATTGCATTTCTCACATGTTCATTACGGATGCAACAGAAATAGTCCACCCATTCAGATTGTGAAGAGTATGCCATCCTGAAACTTTTAAAAAAACACGAGGAAAAGCATAATTAGCAATATTATCATGGCAAGCTGCCAAATCTTTGTCATTGATATGATGTTGTATCATTCAAACTTATTATTCTTTATTACATTGTTCATTACCCATTGGACAGGCCACAGAAATTTTTTGAAAAAATATTCAAAAATAGAAGCAATACACTTAACGAGTAATGAATGGGGTCGACAGAAAACGTTCGCAAATGAGACATTTCAAGACTAGATTTTGGATTGAGAAATGGCTGGGCACAAGAAGACAGCAACTGATTTGTGGTTAGGAGGGTCTCCTCTAAGGGTTAGGGGCAATGGAAAAGGTTAGGTACATCCAAGGGCTGGGTTAGTGTTAGGGTAAAAGCACTGCTTTATGGATGTTTTCTGTTACATGCAATCTAAATATATATTAATACTTTCATTACAATGAATCTTTGTTGAGGTTTTTCACAAAAGAGGTGAAAGATCTTTCGCAATTGCTTATTAAAAGGAAGTGCTCTTTGTTGGGAATTTACAGATGCTTATACAGATATTGTTGATAATGCTAAATGTGAAATATGCCCACTTTTGTTCTTTCTGATTATAATATCTAGGTGAAGTTGGCTAGATGACTCCTGAAGGCTTCTATTGTCAGGTTTGGTCAGGTTTAGTAATCCAATGAAATGATTTTGTTTAAAGATGTTTAAAGAGGGAAATATTGTTATAAAAGTTTAGGGGCGGGGGGCAGATAGACACAGGTATGATCATGATTGTCCTGGTCAATGGTCTTGCTGTTTCACATAAAAATTCAATATGAGAGAAATCCATTGTCAATGCAATATAATAAAAGTCTTGTCTCAGTATGCCATTCTGGAGATTTTGTTTTTTAGTTTAAGATATCAGACAATAAATCATTGTATTTAAATAGATGTCTGTTGTATAATTCTCATAAAGGAATTAAGGGCATTTCCTACCATAAAAAGATTTACTGAATGAATGTTAAATTTTTGTCATTTCAGAAAATGACAAAAATTTATTAAAAAATGTTTTTTTATTTTCTAAAAAATTATTGATAAAAATTATTTTCTGACAGCTTTCATTAATTTTTTTCAAAACAACCCATTTTGTAATAGAAGTATCTTTGTTCCAATGTACATATAAATATAAATATATATATTGTGCATTTAAAGGCAGAGAAAGAAAGAAAATAGAGGAAATAGAGAGTAAATTAAATTCGTTTTTTCTTTCATTGGTGTTTCTTAGCATCTTTGGTTTGTAAACAGCAATTACATTTACACACCATTGCTGATGTCACTTTTTTATAGGTAGTATAAGTGCATTTCAATTTTTGGCACTATTTACCAGTACAATTTCTAAAAACTATGACACGGTTGTCTATCTATCAGAAATTTTAGGATCACCAATATGCAGGTTTGTTGCAAATTCAGCAAAAATTTGCTTCATTTTATTGATTTAATATTTATTTTAGCTGCAAAACAACAAAACCAGATGGAACTGAACTTTATAGATCATCTGTAAATCTAAATCTAAGTGACGAGTATAGAATCCCATATGATATCTTCAAAAATATAACTGAATCCAAGATAATTACTCATAGTTTTACATGCACTGAAGGAATGGACTCTGTTTCTTTTGACTTAAAATCTCTATTACTTAGTATGGAATTCTATACTTTTTCCAAAAATTTAACACAATACAAATTTATTTAAATTTTTTAACTAGATTATCACAAAAAAATTGACCTTTCCATCAAGGCCGAAATCTCAAGTATGGAATCATCATCAAGAAAAGTTGACATGATTAATTTACGTTCACAATTGAATTGCAAGTAAGCATTATTTTTAACATTTTGTAAATGAACAAAATATTTTCCATGAATAATCTCAGAGAAAAGAATGCATAGAGTTAATGTGAATCTTTTGTTTTTTTAGTTATACCCTCCCTAATCCTGATAAAGCAAGTAAAGATAAATTGGAAAAAATTTTCTCTATGTATTCTGACGATACTGTGGTAGTAACTAAACTTGGTTCAGCAAAGTCCGCATTGATGAAATTAACTTGTGCTACAGTTGACTCTTTTGTATTCAGCATTGATATTCCAATTTATTTTACACCTAATAGTGATCCATGGTCTTCTGCATCTGGGGATCCACATTTTCAACAAATTGTTGTGGATTATCCAGCTCTGACAACAAAGTCTATATGTTATGATGTCACTGGTTCACCTGAAGAATATTTATACATTGCTGGTTTTACTTTAAGTGGAATGCAAGTTTATGGACAGCTTAATGATGACTACTACATGCATAGGATTATTATAAAATTTGATTCTGGTAGAATAACTGCTTTGACTGATTATCTCATTCTTGATAATGGACAAATAATAAACTGGACAGATGATATGCAAAAGATAACTTTTAAATCAAAACGATTTGAATATTACATCACCAGAAATCTTATCTTTATAAACTCTTTTGAAAATCCAGGAAAAATAATTCAAATACAGAAATCTATACACTCTTTATCAGAAATTCACTTGGATGTAAGTTTTAAACTATCACCTAAAGATTATAAAAAAATGGATGGACTTATTGGTGATATTGGAAAAAAGAAATATATATTTCACTCAGAAGTTCAATCTGATAGGAATGTTGGATCAAAGTCAATTTCAATTGAAATTGATAACAAGTTAATAAAGGGAGAAAAAGTGGAAAGAAACAAAGAAGAATGCTGGCTGATTGATGTTGATGATATTTTAAAACCATTTGAAATATCAAAATATCTATACAAAACTATGAATGTTTTTGAAAATGTCCTTCCAAACCAATAGTTTAGACTTATATAATTACTAGACTTTTCTAACTATTCTGTTTTTAACAATTTCATCTTAAAATTAACCTTTTTGAAAAAAATTTTTCAATAAAATTCAACTTTTATTGTATTTTACACTTAAACTTTATTACAATACACAACTTTTAACAATCAAGTAATGTATCATTCTATTAACAAGGAATCAACAAAAGTCGCCCAGGATATATGATAATTTTCGGTTCCACTGTTTCTCCAGCAAACTGACCATTCAGTTTCGCTTTTCCTCTCTGCATTAAATTTTTCCATCAGCTGTAGTATTATTCAATCATCCAGATGTTTATTTCTTGAAAACTTTACAATTCATTACCATGATTTCTTTTTCTAAAATAAAGGACATAAATGCTCCTGTGTCACACACAGCAATGACTTCTCTTACCTTGTGGTATTTCAATCAAAATTAGAAATCATTTCTTTCTTCTGCTGGAGAAATATATATTAGAGATCTGTTATTTCCTTCTCAGAGTTGTATTATAGGAAAATAATGGCTTTGCCTTTCATTCCTTGTCAAATTATCAAATCAACAGACATTTTCATGTAGGAAAAATAATTTATGGTGTCCTTACAGATGGTCTGTATATGGATTGGTGATTAGAGCAAACAATGATTGTGGAACATTTCATAGAAGACTCAATTCAAAAGTGGAAACCAACTGCTCATTTTGCAAACTGATAGATGCCCTTCAATGTGAAGCTGAAATGATCCTAGTCTACCAAAAATTGTTTAATGAAAATAAAATATGCAAGTAGCAAAAGAAATGCTATCAGATTCTGGAAAGTAGAATATTTGATTTATGTAATAAATTAGAAATGGAGAGATAAATACAGACCAATTGCTGGATGGAACATGATCAATCTACAGCAAATAGTTTTTTTTATAAAAACTTTATATTAAATATGTTTAAAGAAACTAAAACTATTATCACTATCAGTTTAATGCATATTTAAAAAATAATTATCTCCTATTAACTGGGTCCAATTTAAACTGGCCCTGACTGGGTTGTGCACAACCATGCTCTGTGGATTGGTTAGTAATATGACCCTGTCATGTGGTGTTTTTTATGTGTTGGGGATTTTTTCAGGTTTCAGTACCAATAGTCTTTTCTCTGGTGCACATATCCGGATATTATTGGACATCTTCTGCATGTGCAAATCCACTTTTTTTTCACTGGGAGTTGTCCCATCACTTTTGGGATTTTACATAATGTAACTCTGCTTATCAAATTTCGGATTTATGGTTTGTGGTTGTTGTCATGTACATTCTGTTTGGCCTTATTTGCCATTTTAATCAATCTATGGTGATAAAGTATGACCAAAGGAGTAGTTTCTTTACATGTGAAACCCCCATGCTAATTAAGTCAATTCCGTGTGATCATGTCAAGAGTATTTTATATTTACATTGGAATTGAATATTCTTCCCATTCTTTGAAATATTTAAATATTATATTATTATATTCTGATAGAGATAAGAAGTGTTGACCCACTTATGTGTTGTGTGGTGCATATACAAAATATAAAGTGGTCGACAATAAAACCCGGACACTGTAAATTTCTATAGCCTGAGAAAATTGAACATTATCAAACACATACCACTTGTTATGTTTTTGAAGATTCAGTTGCTCTCTTCTTCTTGCTAACAATTTCTTAATCCAAAATTTAGTCTTGAAATTTCGCATTTAAGAACATTTTCTGTGGACCCCAATAAAATCAAGAAATAAAAGAGTAAATATACATCTTAAAGGCATTTGTTTTAACAGGAATACAAGTAAAGACTTAGGTAAGTTGCTGATATGTTGTTCCACAATTGAAACAATAAATCTATCATGGAATTTAAATATGAGAAATGAATTTTTAAATATTTGTGAAGGACTTCAAAGTTGAACAAACACTTTGAAAAGTCTTCATTTAACTGGTTGTAATTTTAATCAAGAACAAAGCAGAGAGACTAAAAGTTTGTTGAAACATTGTTTTAGAAAAAATTAAAGTTACTGACATTAAAATTTATTATTAATCTTTTTATCTGTCATTTCAAATTATTTGTAAGCTTTTTCCACTCTTAACTTCAACTTATTTCATAAATTTCAACATTATCTCTATTGAGTGAAAATAGAAAAGAAAGTAGAATTTTTTTATCTTATTGTCTGAAGATTTCCAATAGTTTTTTTAAGAGCACTTTTTTTAGAGTTAAATCTTGAAGACATTATATATCTAAACAATATTCATGTACTAAAATTGAGTCAAAAGAAATTGAACAGTTCTTTTCATCTTCATAAAAAAGAAATGCTAAAATCCATCAATGCTAAGCTTTTCATTTGTAACTGTTTTTTGTGCATTTTAAAGATTGTTTACAAATTGATATTGTTACTAAAGTCACTTGCAAATCCTATGTTTATAATGATGTATCCTAAAGAAAAATGCACTAAGAGTAAACAAATTTGGTTTTGTTGCAGTTTTTCTCTGTTTGAATTCAGTAATTATGTATTATTTCTCTTGCAGCAAAAATCCTTGAAACTTTGTAGTCCTTGAAGTCCTCAAATATCGTTTGAAATAAATTTAGTGTTTGATCATAATTGAAATCCATTAAATATTAAAGAACTCATCTTTGATAAGGAATATCTGACTATTGCTATTCTGAATAAGTCAACCTTATCTATTAGCTTTCTTCTTCACTAAAGTTGATGTTTAAATTGTCCACATCCGATCTAATAATTGCGTATCCTCTGATAAATCCTCTGCAATATTCAGGTTTCAGAAGACTTAACAAGTTTTCTTTACAAGTAACAAAATGACAGCAGGGTAAGAGCAATGCATTTGCTAATTTGTTAAAGCATACTTTGCACTGAAGTTTTGCTTTTAAACCATAAAATTCATTTAATTGAATGTTTTTGTGAATTGTAATTCAGCAAAATTTTACAATTTTAATTGAATATCATTTTTATATCACTTTTCTGAAATATTGCAGTTGTTGATATTACAAACAATTGGGTAATGCCCTATTAAATTCTCTTCAAAATGATAAGTGATGAATCATTTTTTGACAAGAAATTTTATTTATAGATCAAAGAGTTCATTTTAGATAATTGAATGAGTAATCTTAACAATGAAATGCTTAGAAAAAATATTTAATAATTAGTAGACAAGATATTACAATTTTTAAAGAATTAGCATTATTTGCAGATGAATCAGAGCTCTCTTCATTGCATTTTTCAACTTCCTCTTTATAAAAAGATTTAGGATATGACAATGTTGTTGGTTCGGATTCCATCTGTTAAAAATTTTGTCTATGTTTGTTTGTATTGTTAAAATTTTGAAATATATATCTTACATCATATTCTATTCCATGACCTTCGCAATTTATATCCACAGTGTATGTTTCAACAAGGACTTGAAACTTATCTCGAACATATTTATTTGACCAATCAACTTCTGCTTGACCCTGATTATTTATTTGTCCTAATATTTTGAGATTAGGCATAGATTCACATTTGGAAAGGGACAATTT